>JANHFL010004972.1:302915-317712 GCA_032468155.1 Oxyrhabdium leporinum
AAAAGCACCTTTGGGACAATTGCGTGTGGATATGTGTTGAAAAACCAATACTGTAAAAACCAAAATACTTTGTTTAAAAAAATAAGTGGATACTCCTCAGACTATTTGGTAATAGTCAAGTCCAGATTTGAAACTATGTTAATCTAATGTCACAAAATTCTGTTTATTGCTTTCACATCTGTTTTGTTTGTTTGTTTCAGCAGCAAATACATGTATTCTTATAGCATTGTGTGATTTAGGCATTTTATTTAATTTGTTATTGAATGATGGTGCATTTAAGGCCCAGAAGTAAGAGAATCAAGAAACAAAATAAACAGGACTAATTTTATATTAACTCTCTTTGAAAATTCTGTATAGAAAAGTATCTTGGCATAATTAATACTCTTTTCCCAATTGTAAGGACTCTTATTAGTATGTGACTTAATATCTTTTTTATGTTCTAGATGTGACTTGAAAGTTCTCCATCACTGCTTTTTAACAATTGAATTAATCTATTCTTCTTGTAATAAATAGCAAGACTGCTGCGGAATGTACAATTCTCTTTGGGTTATTTGTTTAGAAAATAAGACATGTAACATAAGTTAGAATATTAGCATTGCAGTTATTATTTAGTGCATTAACAACACAATTGGTGATCGATAATAGGGCAATGGGATTTAGATAAAGCAGTTTTCAATAGTGCTTGTATGTATATATGAAATCCTGTATTAAAGTGTTAAAGTAGGTAGTTATTCATATGAACAGAGATTCATGATCACTTGCATAATGCTTTCAAGGCTCACATAAAGAAAAGTCAATATAGGTTTGCTATGGGATGTGCCTATACTGTAAGTCTTTCTCTTTACTCTGATTATATTTATTGCATGTTTTTTTTCTCTTTTGAATAGAAGTACTGGCTTCCATTTGTTTTGAGCACATTTTTCAGTGTTTACTTTCTGTCATGTAGGAATTTGAAAAAGGACACTATCAGTGGTGGAATTTACCACCATTGGTTCTATGGGTGTGGCTTGGTGGTCATGGCTTGATGGGGGGGGTCATGTGACTGAGTGGGCGTGACCAACTCGACGTCACTCATGGCAAGGTGGGGCGGCACCTTGCTGTGAGTGACGTCGAGTTGGCCACGTCCTCTCGGTCACATGACCAATGCTGCGGAGACAGGGCAATTTCCTACATGCGCCTCAGCCTGTCCCTTAAGGTACTTAACTTCAATGCTGTCCATAGTCTGGTCCCGTGCAAAGGCAGCCAAGCGGGGCCGCTGCCACCACCAAAGGAAAAGGGCTCAACTCTCCGGGTCCTGGTCACTCCGCATGAAGGGAGGCAGAAAAGTTCGGACTTGGCATCTCCTCTTTTCACTGAGCTGGGAGTAGGACTTTCTGTGAGGAGATGGCACGTGGGTGAGTCCCTCAGGCACTATGAAATGTGTGCATGTTTTCTCTGTGTGTATGTTTGAGGCTGAAGGAGGAGACACCAAGTCCAAATTTCTCTGCCTCCCTTTGCAGCGAAGCTGCTTGGAAGGCAGCTGCCACAGCCTGTCACTAAGTTACTTTGATGCTACCCACCATCCGGCCCTATGCAAAGGCAGCCAAGCGGGGCTGCCGCTACCACCAAAGGAAAAGGTCTCAACTCTCCGGATCCCAGTTACTCCACACACTGAAGCCAGGTGGCAGGGGGAATCATAAAGGGACAGACTGCGGTGGCTGCCTTCCAAGCAGCTTTGCTGCGAAGGGAGCAGAAAAGTTCGGATTTGGTGTCTACTTCTCAAACACACACAGAGAGAGCAAACACGCACACATTTCGTGGCACTGGAGGGACTCACCCATGCGCTGTCTCCTTGCAGAAGGTCCCACTCCCAGCACCATGAAATGTGTGTGTGTTTGCTCTGTGTCTATGTTTGAGGAAGAAGAAGATGGAGATGCCAAGTCTGAACGTTTCTGCCTCCCTTCGCAGCAAAGCTGCTTGGAAGGCAGCCACCACAGCCTGTCCCTTTATGATCCCCCCTCCCCCCACCACCTGGCTTCAGCATGCGGAGTGACTGGGACCCAGAGGGTCAAGCCCTTTTCCTTTAGCAGTGGCGGCCCCACTTGGCTGCCTTTGCACGGGGCCAGATGGCGGGCAGCATGAAGTACCTTAAAGGAACAGGCTGCGGCGGCTACCTTCCGAGCAGGCAGGGCCAGCCTTGGTGGTGACCTGGCCCCTTCTTAGGCACCACGGAGCTCACCTTTGGGCTCAGCAGGGTAACTTCTCCCCACTGGCGCTTTCCTGCCCCAGAGTGCCAAGAAGCCAAATTTCGCAATGTGCTCTTGGCCTCTTGGCACTCTGGGGCAGGAAATGCAATGTAGAGGCTGGCAAGAAGAGAAACAGGGAAAAAAAGAAAATCCTCCTTCCCTTGCGCCAGCTGCTCCGTTCCCTCCCCTCCACTGTCAAAGTGGCACTGTGCTGCAAAGGAGAGGCTGGCGTGAAGGAAATATGAGGAGCAGGGAAAAAGGAAAAGCCTCTCTCATGCCATCCGCTTCGTTGCCTGTTTAGCCATTGCAGCCCCATGCCACGGACTTTTCCCCACCCATCACCACCCAGATGCCCTTGCTTTTTCCAAATTTCCCAAGCATTTATTTGCCTACCTTATTTCCAGCTCCATCGTGTTCAGGGAAACAAGTTTCCCTAAAAGAAAATTCAATCAATTCCAACTTCACGAGATCTTTTTCTTTCACGGGAAGTTGGAATTGATTGATTGAATATTTTTTTTAGGGAAACTTTTGTTTCCCTGCACATGATGGCGAGAAGGAGAAATGCGATGGAGCTGGAAATAATGTAGGCAAAGTAATGCTTGGGGAATTTGGGGAAAGCAAAACCTTCCCTGAGAAGAAGGCAGGTAAGCATGGCGGGCCTGTGGGCCACATGGAAGGGAGTAGGAAGGAAGCAAGACCATGGGAAAGTCAGGGAAGGCTGTGGGGAGGCAGGAAAGCATGGAAGGGCCATGGGCCATGTGGAAGGGAGTAGAGAAGGCAGGCAGGGATGGGGGGGAAGCTAGCTAAGCCATGACTCGCAGACTTACTTACCCAGGCAGGCAGATCAGGATATCTCAGTTAAGCCGCAGGCACCTCATGGGAAGGCAGGCAAGCCGCAGAGACTGTGTGGTAACGCAAGCAAGCAGCGCCATCACATAGCGTGCTGCTATGCCAGGGAGGTGAGATAAGTAGTGGCTGGGTGAGCAGTGAGTTGGCGACCGGTCGGGCAGGGGCGGGGCCAGCCAGAGGTGAAATTTACCGGTTCTGTGAACTATTCAAAATTTCTGCCACAAGCATACCTGAACCGGTCCAAACTGGCTAGATTTCACATCTGGACACTATCCTCTTTTTAAAGTCACCTATCTTTTTGCGGTGATTTTGAGGGCTCTGATGTTCCTGAATGGGTATTTTTTGTGGTGATTTTGAGGGCTCTGATGTTCCTGAAGGGTATTTGTTATTTCTAATTTCCAGTAGATTCCGTACTTTAATAATGTCCATACATTATTCTTTTCAACAGTTATAATACTTGCTATTTCAGATGCTTTGGAATGCAACGTCATAGTTTCCTGTCAGCTTAGCCAAAAGAATTTACACAGGTTAGTTCCAACCATCAGGAAAATATCAGGAGAAAGAAGACTAATTTATAAAACTCTCTGCAGATATAGAACTGGCTCATAATGATCATGATTTGCAGTACCCAAATAGACTTGTGAACACATGCTTCCTCCAGTTTTCCCTTCTTAAATTGATTTCTTTCCATATATTAGCCATGGTTTTATATACATGCCTATATAGAAACCATAATTAATTCAAACCATAAATTACCCTCCCTTAGTTGAGTGCTCTGAGCCTGCGCACATACCATGGGATGGGGAGTCATTCTAAAGTAGAAGTGGTTCTAATTTGTGTAAGTATTCTGCCTAAGATATTTGGATATTGTACAAGACTGTGCCAGTAAGAGTTTACGTGAACTGCACTTGGAAACAATTGCACATACACAAGAGGAACATATAAGGGACATAATGTGTATGCATTAACTTTGGCTAAAATCCATATGGTATTATCTGTACTATAGGAAAGTGATTGCACCTGTTCATATTTGAAGATTCAGGCATTTTGCTGAGATCTAATACATTACTTAAAATGTTCAAAGTTTCCATACTGTATACACTAAAACTGTTAGCAGAGACATATATTAATTAGTAATATGCAAATGTTTTGAATTTGAAACATTTGAAGCAAGTGTTCCAAGTTCATAACAGGTTGTTCTGATCGTTTTGGAAATGTTCCAGTGCTGTTCTGACTATGCCAGCAATGTTTGAAATTTAAAATAAGCTGAATATGAAATGTTTTAGATACCCCTGAGTGTTATCACTCAACTACCAGTAGATTGCAACAGCTTCTAAGTCAAAGCTGGGCATCAGACAAACACTGCCAGATCTCTGATCTGGTTGTGAGCTACATAGTACAATAAGCATGTAAATGACATTTAAAGGATGGTAATTTCCCAGGTGAACTTGTCTGATTACTGAGATCTTTGTTTCTATTCCAAATGCTTTCACATAGCAGAGATAGGGCTTTTACAATAGATGTGGAACTATCTGTTTCTTTCAATATTAATTAATGTAGTTCTCTTATCTGGTCTCTGGAAATGAAGGAACCTGTTTAATAAGTTTGTTTCAGGGGTGGGCTTCAAAAATGTTAGCAACCGGTTCTCTGTCTGGTTGCTGGTGGGCGTGGCATTGTTGGCCTCCTGCACCATGGTGGGGGGGTGTTTTTGCCCTCCCAGGGCTCCGGAGGCTTTCCATTTTTCACCCTCCCCGAGCCTCCACATGGGCCCTGCACTTACCTGGGATCCAAAATGGGCCGCATGGGAACTCTGGGGAGGGGAGGGGCGGGGTGGGCAGGGCTAGCCAAGTGTGAGATTTACCGATTCGCTGAACTGTCTAAAATTACCTGAACCCGTGCGAACCATAGCAGCCCACCCCTGATTTGCTTGCCTTATAGCACCTAGGATATCATAACTGTTTACTGTAATTACCATATTTTGATTTTTTTTCTGATGAACTGGTTTGCTATTTAAATATTAAGTATACTATTTAAGTTAAAATAGAAAAACAAAGGGTAAATATTTTAAATAAACCATACATTCAACTGATATAAAAAAAGAGAGTGAAAAGATCCTGGATCTAATCTATAGGAATTTTTTTTATATATAAATTAAACCAAGCTGCCCACTAATAGCTTCATACAATTTGGCAGTAACTCTTGTAACAGTTGTGAATGGCTTAAACAAGACAAGCACTTAAAGTTTCTTTAAGGAAGATCCACATGAAGCACTGATCATATTCAGCAGTAAAGATGGCCAAAATCCAGAAAACTCAAAGGAACTGTAGGGTATATTATTTAAAAGTTGAGGTTTTAGTGTGACACCTTCTTGCCATTAACCATGACTGAAAGCAGTGTATAAAAGATATGAGGATACAGTACACATTATACTGCAATATGCATGATTCCTTGAGGAAGTGGTGGAAAAAATAATGGTATGCTGTATTTCAGAAAAACTTAGAATTTTAAGGATAATTAATAGTAAAAACAGGAAGCTCAATGGCTGAACGGTTAAAGATGCTAAGCTTGTCAGCTGGAAGGCTGACAGCCTGGGTTCAAGACCTGAGGACCACATAACAGATCTGCCTTTACTTGCCTGAGCCCCTGCCAATCTAGCAGTTCAAAAGTATGCAAATGCAAGTAGATAAATAGGTACCACTTTGGTGGGAAGGTAACAGCGCTCCATGTGCCTCCATGTGCTGGCCACATGACCACAGAAGGGTCTTTGAACAATACTGGTTCCTTCAGCTAGGAAACAAAGATTAGCACTGCCCCCTAGAGTTGGACACGACTGGATATGCAATTGTGGAATCAAAAGCTCTTTTGTGTGTGTGTGTTAAAAAAAATAGTATAAACGGGAAATCAAAATTACTTCCCTCTGTTACAAATCATCCCTTTTTGTGTTTGTTATTGCATTCTTTCCTGAATAATCCCACTGAAAATAAGCCCTGAAGTAAGGTGGCCAAGATATCATACCATTTTAAAAAGGTGGTCTTTTGGGTTTCAAATCTAACCTTGGCATGAATACTAAGGCAACATGCACATGCATGCACACTTGTCCCCATTTTCTGCTGTCATTCCTTTCCCCCATTGTTCTGTAAATGTAACATGAACATTTTTTCTTTAAGCCCTGGTTAGACTTGGGTTGTCACTGTGAGGTTCCAATGTATAACATCTTATTTGTTGTCATGGAAGCAGAGTTACAAGCTCAATGTCACAAAAAAGCCATCCTCCAACAAAACAAAGAAAATTGGCAGAGCATCTCAGCAAGTCACCATCCTGCTGTAGATTCTCAGGGAGAAAGAAAAAAAAATACCACATGGGCTTTTTGAAAGGGAGTACATTTTGAATATTTCAGGTGCCTTTCTTCATTTGAACCGGAGTAGATTTCCACTGATGAAATGATGATGCACCCGATCCTAGCCAAACAACTGAGTGGAGCAGGGTATTTTGCTGACTGCAGTTTTTAAAAAGGTTGTTTGGGTGTTGCTTCTTATTGAAAGTATTTTACATAAAATATTACCAATAGAACAAGTGATTTCATGATTTCTACAACTAAAAGAAACATGGTATGAGTAGACATTCCTTGCAGATGTATCACAGAGAAGCTATGTTGCCTCTGATGATTTTTACACTAAAGAAGAGACATACAATAGGTGTAAGCAATCTACTGTGATTCCCAACTCCTACATTACCTAGCCCTCGGGTAAAAATCATTAAAAAAAGTTTTGAAAGTGTAATAGGCAACCAATGAATGAGATAATTAGAAATATTGCCTAGTAGTTAATAACCTCTCATTGTGCCCAGCAAATGTTGGCATTAGACTTACAGCGTTTATGTGTTTGTTGTAATGTTTAAATAATTATGCTTGGAGAAAATGTAATACAGCTCCAGTTATATCCACCTCTTGTTGAATTCCTGCCTTTTATGCTGCAGCTTGCAGATTTCTCTGCAGGGTGGTACCATGGATACATATATTCTCTTTAGTGCTGGTTGGCTGTAGAATGATCTCCCTAGTGTGATACCTCAGGCCCTAATGCTGCTGTATTCCAGACATCTTCTTAAGATTACATGTGTATGTCAGCCTGTCTCAACAAGTACTTCTAACTTGTTTACTTGGTTTTATTCTATTTTTCTCTTGTTACATACAACCAACTTATTAGCCTTCAATTCTGCTTTTCTTCTCTTCGCCTACCTGGGGAACGAAACCCTTTACAATTTCTCTAATATTGACCCAGAGTAGACGTGCATTCTCCCAATCTGGTAGTATATAACAGAAACGAGAAGGTAATTTAGCAGATCCAAGCATTTACCTGTTGGCTACAGCAAATATATATTTACATTTACTAATGAGAAGTTTGATGTCACAAAAACAAAGAACGTATAAGGTTATATAGAGATTTAAAACATTCATGTCACCTGTGTATGGCTGGACTTCTTACAGCATTTGAAGAGATGTTATCTAAGAACTATGTATTATAGTCTGCCTTTCTGGAGAGAAAATAGATCTTCTATATTGCTCTATTACCTGAAAAGGGCATGAAAACAGAAACTGGTGTGTGCAGTTTAACAGGGACAGTTGAACATGGAAATACATTCCTCTCTCCATTGAAACAACACTAATAACACGTAAGAGCAGTGGAGTGTAATCCATACACCAACTAATCAATGGTTAAGGCACCAGACTAGAAGCCAGGAGACTATGAGCTCTTGTCCCATTTTAGGCATGAAAGCTAGCTAGATGACTTTGGGCTAGTTAGTTTCTTTCAGCCCAACCCACCTTACAGGACTGTTGCTGTGGAGAAAATAGGAGGAAGGAATATTAGGTATGTTTGTCAGCTTGAGGTGTTCATAAAACTATTAAAGGTGAGAGATAAATAGTTGAATTGATAATTGTTGGAATATTACAAATATTTACAATCCTGTATAATTTATAGAATTTAAAGTATTTAATAACAATGTTGATGAAATTTATTATAAAAGTCAGCCCCAACCCATTAAAAAACTAAGCAACAATATAAAAATGTCTCTGTTCATGGACTTAATTGATGAAAGGAAGTACCAGAAAGGATTTGTTTTCTAAACAACCTCTCAGAAATGGCAACATGTACTTTACCTAAATCAACATCACAGATATGATTTATTGTTCCTTCTAGTTTTCTGAGATGGTGAATTGTATTTTTTGACCATGATAATATAATTCATTGGCAACTAGGTGGGGTCATAGCTAATCTGTCCTAATTCTAGGATAGTAGCAGCTGTCTTCAGGTACTTTTTAATGTTAAGAACCTAGCGAGAATGTGAGTCCAGACAAATCAGCATAGTCCTTTTAGGGTTAAAGTTCCCTACGCTTTAAAGAGAATGTATAAAAGATTTTTTTCTGAAATAATTTATGGAAATGCCATGCTCCCTTTGAAGGTTCCATGTCACTGCATAGCACAACGCAATGTTCTTTTTCTTCACCTGTCAGACAAGGACCACCTCGAAGAGTCTCACTACTGATTACTAGTTAATTGTCATTAATAAGTGACAACTGACATTATGGGGGCTTAATGCAGAGAGAACAGAAAAGAGCCACAGATATTCTAATGAGCTGACTCCTACGTGCCCTCTATTGTTGTCGAAAATGAGGAGCTGTCGTCATTGTTCAAGAAATGGGCTTCAATTGCTCTGGAAGAAAAAAAAATCTCTTCTAATTTCTTTATGCATAGATAATTCTAGTGCCTGCTCCCTTTCTTTCTCTTTTTTATTCTGTCACATATACACACATGCATGCGTGCACACACACACAGAAACGCACAGTACATACATATATATATATAGAGAGAGAGAGACAGACAGAGAGAGAGAAAAAAAAACTTTACATACAGAAATATACTTAGCTACTTCTAGGAACATACTTATACCTTTAACTAGTTATTTGTTTTCATTACAAAATCAGTGGATTATTACAAAAACTAGATATGTAAATTCATATTTTTGTGTGTGTAGAAAAGAGAATGTGCCTAAGAGAATAGACAGAATCAGATATTTCAGTTAGAGGATGAATATTTTAAATTAATCAGAAGTGGGGAAGAGGAAATAACTGGATTAGTAGAGAACTGCAAATGGATTTTCACGACTTGACCATGATTTTAAAAAAAGGTAGATGAAAGTACTTGACCTACCATGCTAAGATCAGCTTATTTAAAGAAATGCTCCCTCTGCAGTGTCTCTTCAATTGCCATTTCAACAGTGTGAGATACCTGTCAAAGCTTTGGAAAATGGATATATATCCATCGGAGGTAATAACTTACATGGAGTTTGGACTTTCCTTCCCAAGAACATGGGTAGGCAGATTTTATTTTATGGCATTAAAGCTAGTGCTGCAGAATATATCCCAATGCAACATTGTTGTTCTTGTGTTCTTTTCTGCTGAATGAAAGCAGCATTTGGAGATAAGGTTTGGCTAATTAAAAGAGTGTGTAGGTGGAAGGATGCAATTCCTGAAATATTTAAATCCCCAATATTCAAAGTAAGCACAAGCACTTTGAATTATGTTTAAAACTTAATGGATCTCCACTTATTGTTAAAATATAGGCAATATATCAGTTCAAATTAGCTGTTCTAATCTTCCATAACATAAACCCAGGAATCCCAGAAACATATTGAATTTTGATGAAAAAAAGAATCTGAAATAGAGAAGTTGGACTGCAAAATTAATTAGGCCATGTATCTACTCAGGTACTTAAGCTCTCTTCAATTTAGTGTACACCAGTCTTTAACTTTATTGATTACAAACATAGATGGAGAAGAGGGATAAAGGGAAATCTTAGGAAGGTTGAAGCAAAATAAATGTAAGGATAAGATAAAATGACAATGCTTGTCCAGATCTTAGTCTGAAACAAAAGTAAAGAACTAAGGCAGAGAATAGATTTAATTGTGCTAAAAACAACAACAAACCCTGTCAAAAATAGAATTTCTATTCTATATCCATTTCATCAATGGATATTAATAGGCCATCTATCAGAGACTGGCACATGTTAAAGACAGAAAAAAGTAAGTTCTAAATGTAGGATTAAAAGAATGATGCTAGTAGCTGAATGCCGTATTATTCAAATTGGTTCATCAACATACTGGAAACATTTCACTCAAATTCTCAAGATTTCATGCAGCTATTAGATATCCTTATATTTTTGGACTCTTGTTAACAAAAAGATTCAAAATTCAGCCCAATCTTAAGTAATAATCATATATAACATGTACAAGATCAAAAAAATTAGCAAGAACATAGAATACTAGGAGTATAATTGGGTAGGTTCATACGGTAGTATGTAATTTTTCTTTGGACAGCATACCATTCATTTCAAAGCATTTATTCTGAATCATCGTAGAAGCATAAATAGCTCCAATAATTTTACTATAACTGACTCTATAGGGAAGCAAAAGATTGTCCGTATGTCCTAAATAATTTTAATTTGAAATAAGAAATCAAATCAAGTTGAAATACAAGAATATTTTGTTGTATTTCCTTTTGCTTAAAAAGGTTGTTTTAGGATGAATGTTGTTTTGTACAACATTCCTCATCTGCCAGTTTTTATAATAAATACTTTGTTGCTGCTGCTTTTTTCTTTTTTTTTACAAATGTCTGGTAGTTGACAAGACAGTTCTAGCCAAAGTTTTTCAATATATGCTCAAGTTTCAGGCCATGAGCTAAACATAAATGCATTATTTGTTCTGCAAAGGCTTATCCCCACACACTAAGCTAAGAGCTAAGAGAACAAGCAAATACCTCAAAGGCCATATGGCTGAATTATCCAAAAATATGGTAGAAACTGGTTTCTTTCCTTTTTCATAAATACCAGCAAGGTTAGAAGAAAAATCTGAGGCCAGTCTGAATCAAAAACTCTTTAAAAAAAAAAGGAACATAGCAAAGAAAACATGTATTTGCAAATTATGTCTTCAAGACTGTAAATAATTGGTCCTTTGTTCCCAAAGTTCCCAAACCAGGAAGTTATGACTACTGTCTTCAAGAGCACTAAATATCTTATTGGTTTCTAAGCAGACAGGAAAGCTTAGAGATCATTAATGCAATGTAAAGGAGTTTAAAGGATAAATAGTGTTGTACATAATTTATATATAGATATATGTGTCATGCTGCCATGTGTCATTCTAAATATAATCCAGAAATAAATATATATAAATAAATATGAGCCAGCAATGAAATAAGTTTAAACAAAGGAAAGGAACTAAAGAATGCAAATCAATCTTCACGTTATCTTGAGGTCTCCAGAGGACCTGCAGCATTTTATGGAAGGAGCTTCTACTAAAGACATGATTCAACTACACTACTCTGCTCTGAATAGTGAGTAATGGTAGGGACTACTCAAAGTGCTAGACAAACTAAATGCAGCCTCGGTTTAGTATGATTTTTTAAAGAAAAATTCCTCCCCCTGCCTCTCCAATATTATCTGTTTCTTTTATTCCCGCTCCTTTTTCCTAAGCACTTGGAAAAGAATGTTACTTGGCAGAGGGGATGTGATCTTCTTCAGAGTTTACCATGACATCAAAATGACATGAAGTCAATACCAGAAGTGGTGACAAAGATTTCATTGGGTGTCCCCCCCCTACTGTTTGGATTAGCTGATTGACATGGTAGCAACACCACACGGGGACCATTTGTGGCATCCCAGTATTCATGAATAGCTAAGAAGAATAGCAAAGAATATGGCACTAAGAGTCTGCCTTCTACTCTACTTCACCTCTCAGCCAGGCCAGAAGGAAGGCAATGGAGCTGGGCATCATGGTGTCAGCAGAGGAGTGAGTCACGTCACCTATAGGTAGCAAGCAAACAAAATGTGCAAAAGAGATAAAAAGAACTGCCCCATGCTAGCCCAAAAGACTCATTTAGGGAATAGGTTAAAGATCAGGATATTTGGGGGAGGGAGGTCCCTGAGTTTTTTTTACCATATGCAGAAAAAGAGAACAACTCCAAACTCCTGAGTGTTAAAAGCAAAATTGAAAAGATGAAGCCATTGCTGTAGAAGCCAGATTTCTTATATGAGTTTTAAAAAAGTGGTATCAAAGATTGAAGGATTTTTTTCCTCTTGTCTTCCCAAAGACTTCTGCATATGAAGCTATTGATGAGAGTGAAGGAAATAGTTCTTGGCCAGCTGTTCTGGCAGATTCTGCTCTGGATATGCTCCTATTGAGACTATGTTTGAGACTATGTTTTGTTTTCTTTGTTGTTTATAACATCCTACCCTAACCCAATTCTACAAGTAGTCCTCAATTTACAACAGTTCATTTAGTGACTGTTCAAAGTTACAATGACACTGAAAAAAGTGACATGTGACCATTTTTCACACAAAGGTTGCAGCATTGCCATCAACACATGATCAAAATTCAGATTCTTAGCAACTGATTCATATTTTATGACCGTTTCTGGGTCCCAAGATCGTGTGATAACCTTTTGCAATGCTTTGACAAGCAAAATCAATGGGTAAGCCAGATTCACTTAACAACTGTGTTACTAACTTAACAACTACAATGATTCACTTAACAACTGTGGCAAGAAAGTTTGTAAAGCAGGGCAAAACTCACTTAAGAAGTGTCTCACTTATCAAAAGAAATTTTGGGCTCAGTTGTGCTTATAAGTCGAGGACTACCTGTATTTGGGTAACAAACAACAGAAGCAAAATTACAGTATAGAACAGAGGGCCCCACTTTCCTCTAGGAACATGTCTGTAGATCTCAAAATATGTTTTGTCCATTGTAGTTTACTCTAAGAGGGATTAGAAAAGTGACTAAATACTAATACTATAGACTAGCCCTGTCATTAAAGCCATGCCATTAAATGGAAGAGGCGGAGGGGAATGGGAGGTTCTACCTACACAGCCAGTTTTGAAATGGTTGGCTGTGTTTGATGCTCTTGATTTTCAGATTTTTCATGCAATCTAGAATATTAATTAGGTCTTGATACTTATGTATCTTTCTTTAACTTTATGATACAGGTATCTTGAGATTGCTTACACTTAAGATCCTTTCCTAGTAGACATCGTATCAGTAAGGTGCAATTTAATGTGTTTTTTTAAAATCCCAAGTTATATATGTTGCACAAGAATCAAGTGATGCTTCAATCTGGTTGATTTTTTTTATTCCAAAGATTCACTCATTCACTTTATCATATTGCACAGATTTATTTGCCTTCCTTTTGTCCTAAATCTTTATTACCCAGGAAAGTTTTGGCATCTGGTTTATGTTCATAGTCTGATTTAATTTGGATAGTTCTTCAGAGGTTTTGGAGATCTGAAGGGTTATTATTGCTTTTCAGGATCAATCTATGAGGGACAAAGAGACACAGACTTCTATTTCCATTGGCTTAAAGAATGTATTTTGGGGGCCTTTGCAGCCAAGTGCAAACAGCCTCCAGAGAGTAACATGGTCTTGTCACTTTTCAGGGTCACTTTCGAATAGAAGAGATTTGTAGGGCTGCTACACACATATTGGACATACATTCATCAAACATTATAAGACAGAGGAAAAACATGTATTGGCATCAGCAGACTTTGCTAGTTAACTCCACTAGAAAATATTGGCGGTGTAGTCTGCCAGAAAGAAATGGAAAATTCTGCTTCTTCTTTTTTTTTAAAGGAAGTAGATACCCGTTTGTTAGCTTCTTGAAAATTAGAACTCAAGAGTTTTGTCTGCACTGTACTGTAAATGCCCAGGGTAGTAGTGTTGAATTGAAAAGGCAGAACAAACTAGGAAAAAGGAAAAAAAAATACCTTAGCGTTCTACTAACATGTATTTTTCTTTCATCTTGCCTGTCATTGTTTACTTTCAGTAAGTGTTTAGTTTTCAAAGAGTTGACAAAACAACCTGTTCTTCCAGTCCAGTCTAGAAGGCAAGGAGTGAAGGGCCTGCAGGAGGCACTATTCCCTAGATGAGCAATGTCCGCTTGGAAAATTGAGAAAAGAAATTTGCACCTTCTTGTTAATTTTTCAAACAAAACAGAATTGCCAATCTACATTTCAAGTTTTTTTTTCAGTAACAAAGAAAGGCATACATAACGTTCTATTAATATACAGTCTCTTAATGAGAGGATGAAAACGAAACACTTAAAATTCAGATGCTTAGGACCTACTAGTTTAAGTGCAGGGCAAATCTTCTTTCATCATTTAATTCAAGCATATATAATTTACTTTGGGTTGGATTGTTTTCTCCAGATTTATAACAGAAAATTAAAGAGAAGTTTGGAAATCCTCTTTCACGTATAAAAACTGCCCTTTTAAGATTTTTACATTGGGAAGCAAGAGAGGGAGGAAACATGTGGTAGATATTTAGCTTTTAACAACAAAAGATATATTTTTATTGTACTGCCCTGTATCAGAAGAAGACATACCACTCCCATGAACAGATTGGAAGTGAGTGTGTGGTCTCTCAGTCACTGCATTGAAAATTTACCCCAAGGGTGCATAAAAATTGTAGATATTGACTTATGAGCAATAAGGACACTGAAAAGCATAAACATGATTTCTAAAGTTATAACTGATATTTGTCTGTGTACTTTCTTTTTTCTGCCATTATTCCTAATTTTGTTCTATATAGATTTTACATAGATTCCATGCATTAGATAGATAGATAGATAGATAGATAGATAGATAGATAGATAGATAGATAGATAGATAGATAGATAGATAGAT
>JANHFL010004972.1:331481-362719 GCA_032468155.1 Oxyrhabdium leporinum
TATTATTATTATTATTATTATTATTATTATTATTATTATTATTATTATTATTACTATTACTATTACTATTATTATTACTATTACTGTTGTTGTTGCTGCTGTTGCTGTTGCTGTTGCTGTTGCTGTTACTGTTGTTGTTATCATCATCATCGTCATCATTTATTAAATTTATTTGCTGCTAATCTTTACACAAGGCAACTCTGAGTGGTTTACAACATTAAAATGAAACCATATGATTAAAAATAAGTCACAAATTAAAATTAAAAACTAAGACCATTCATATTTTTAATCATATGATTAAAAAAAAGCAAACTAAAAGGCAAACTTTACTATATATGAATATATATAATATATTGAATATATTATGTTCAATTCCACCCCCACCCCCCTTCCTAATTATTCTTGCCGAAAATGAAAAGATCAAATCTCCGATCCAAACTGCCTGAGGCTCAGTTACAAAGAATATACAGGTAAATAAATCACTGTGATCTGAACCAAAGATATAGCATCATCTCAAATACCAGCATCTATCCACATGTATTTGTATAGTTAATATTATAAATTTTAAGCTTTTGCTCCTAGAGACTAAGTTAGTTGCAGGGAACAGCTGAGAGAAATTTGCTTCCTCTCTACCATTCAGCTGAGTTCAGGTGAGCAAAGCAAAGCATCTGCATCCCATGTTTAAATAAAATCTTGAGGTTTCCTTCATTAGCCTGAGGTAAAATTATCCCCTGTACCCAGTGGAGACAGCAGAGAAAAACATTTCCCTCATTAAGAAAACACAGAGATTGAGTGTGATCCTAAGCCACCAAAATACCTTCCGTAGCAAACAATGGTATCATTTATTACAATTACAAATGTAGGATTGGGACTGAAGACGTTTGTTACTGTGATTTACAGTGTAATTCTAATTACTCTGAATAAGGATGAACCAGATTGGAGCCTTCGAACAAACCATATTGAATACTGCATGACCTACTTTGAGCAAATGACTAGAGCGTAATGTGATTGACGTCTCACTCGAAGTTTCCACAGCCAGTCCCTAATGCAGAAAGGAGATTGCATAGAATTTAAGGTAACCAAGCCTTCTGTTTTAATTTGCCTACCGTTCTTTCCTGGAGTTGGTAGGTGAATTCAATTCATGCTGCTGAATTTTTCAAAGGAATTAAAAGGTTTTCCAACTCACCTTCCACTCTGAAGGACTTTGCTGTAGCATCAAACCTGCCTCTAAATGCCAACTTTGAAGCAATACTGAAGAAGATATTGTGAGGTAGAAAGAGTAGAATGATTTCCTAATGCCATGACCTTGACCATTTCCCCAGCAAGTAATACTTTGAATTTGCTTGGTATCTTTTCATCTAATGATCTCTTCCTTGTCCTGGAACAACTACTTGAAGAGCATCTGCTGTACAGGTAGTCCTTGAGTTACAACTGCAATTGGGACTGGGAATGCTGTTGCTAAGTGATGCGGTCATAAAGCACAAAATCATGTGATCTCATCACTTAGCAGTGACAATCCAGGCAGTGCAGGTAGTGGTCCCGACATGGGGTCATTAAGTGGGAAGTGGAAGGAGTCCCGACTGAGAGTGTGGAGGTGCCACAAGGGAGTGGGGGATGCCCTGAGGGGCTCAGAACAGGCTGTGCATGAGTTGGAGAAGGTGGACTCTGTGATTTGGTGCGGTGTGGCACGAGCTCAGGGAGTCCAGGGAAAGAGAACATGGATATGTGCATATGTGTGAGCACAGGGAGGCCAGGGAAAGAGAACATTGGTATGCATGAGTAAAGAAAGGCTGGGGGTGAAGGAGACTTCCCCAAGCAACTTGCAATTTGTTAGCTACATTGGTTGTCAGTTTGCTTCCGGGTCCGATTCAAGATATTGGTTATGCCTTTAAAGTTGTATATGGCATGGATCCAGATTATCTATGGAACCGTATTTTCTCTATTACATCAGCCTGTCTTACCTGGTCAGAAAGGGAAGGTATGTTATGGACCCTGTCAGTTAAGGAATACTGACTGGTGGGGTCCAGGAAGAGAGTCTTCTCTGCCATTGCCTCCACTCTGTGGAACATTCTCCACTCAAAGATGAGATGGACCCTCACTGTCCTGGCCTTTTGGAAAGGGGAGAAAAACTGACTCCTTGCTTGCGAATCACAGAGGAATACTATACACAGCCTTGAGGCTGGGTAGCACCTTGAAAGCCCACCACCCACCTTTTAATTAACTTTAATTAATTTTAACACTATTTTTTTTAGTTTTAATTCATCCTTGACTTTTTAAATTTTATGTACTTTTTTTTACATTTTTAAAACACAAAACATCACTTTGTACACCATCTAGAGTCCCTCTAGGGAGGCAAATGGGCAATTTTAAAATTTGATGTACAAATAAGCAATAAATACAGCTTCCCAGTTGGCTTCCCCTTGGACTTTGCTTGTGAGAAGTCATCTGGGAAGGTCACAAATAGTAATCACATGACCATGGGACCTGGGACCTGGTCATAAGTGCAAATTGGTTGCCAAGCACCCAAATTTTGGTCACGTAACTGCAGGGGCACTGCAACAGCCAGAACTTTGAGGACCAGTCGTAAATCTCTTTGTTCATTGCCTCATTAACTCTGAACAGTTGTTGAATGAATGGTCGTAAGTCAAGGACTACCTGTAGGGATTAAATGATTAATCCCTTTACTATTGTAATATATCACAGGCATCCTTCCTACCCCCCAGTAGTTAAATGCTAATGAATTCTGCTTTCAGGAAGCGCCCATATTCCCTTTGGTACATTATTATGTGAATGCCCAAATAGAAAACAAATTTAGTTGCCCTTTTTTTTCCTCCCTTCTGTGCTTCCCACTAAATTTTATTCAGAAAATGGAAAAAATACTTTGCTAAGTGGCATGTAAATCTCTTGCTTACAAGCTAAGTAAGATTAGTTTTGGGGAGAAAAAGTCTTCCAGTCATAAATCAGCGGAGTAGAAATAATTTGAATGTGCTTATTGCTGGGCCATGCTTAAGTCTGCCTTAATGCTAGAAAGCATACAGTGAAATTGGTTAATATATGTAGATGAAAATTATCTATATTTTTTCCTAACCCAATGAAGCCTAGAGGTCATCTTACACACTTGTTTCTTAGATTAATTCTTGCTCACCCTTGAGGAACATTTGGCTTTTTCCTTTCTCCTCCTTTATTTTGTAAACTTCTCCCTCACCCCCATCCCTTTTTAAAGTTTGTAAAGAACTAATTTCAATAATAGGTGTTTGATAATCATGCTTCTAAACATGTGCTGTATTTTGTTTAAATTAAAGGGATTTTGTGTAAGCAATGCTATGGCTGATAAGTTTCTCAGTGCTATCCCAGTATCACTTCAACTTTAATAAAGCACCCAGAATTTTTTGAATTTAGTTTCCAAAGAATTTGTAAAAGGAATGCCAACACAACTTAAATTGGTCATTATCTTCAGCAATATTAAAATGTTAACGTCATGTAAACCAACTATTTATAGCTATGGATTGTTTTCCCCTGTCAGGTTGTTGAATTCTAATTCTAATACTATTCTAATTCTTAATTCCATTCTAAGTCTATTCTATTTCTAATTCTAATCAAATGCTAATTTTACTCTAATTCTAATTCTATTCTAATTCTATTTATATTCTATTCTTGTTCTAATTCTATTCTAAATCTCTTCTAATTTTGCTGTAATTCTATTCTAATTTTAATTTTAATTCTATAGTTCTAATTCTATTCTCATGCTATTCTCATTCTATTCTATTCTATTCTATTCTACTCTAATTCTAATTCTGTTCTTATTCTAATTCTACTCTAGTTTTATTGTAATTATTTCTATTATATTCTAATTCAAAAACTCTTCAAATTCTAATTCTATCCTAAATGTCTTCAAATTCTGCTTCTATTCTACTTCTACCCTTCTATTCTAGTTCTATTCTAGTATTTTCTATTATAATTCTGTTCTATCTTAAAGCTAATTCTATTCTACTTCAAATTCTAAGCAAATTATACTTCTAATTCTCTTCTATTTCTAATACTATAATATTCCAATTTTAATTCTCTTCTAATTCTAATTCCATTTTTTCTCTTCTCGTTCTCATTCTATAACTCTAAATCTAGTTCTATTCTATTAAAATTCTTAATTCTGTTCTTTCCATTTTCACACTAAAACTATTCTAAATGTACTTGAATCCTAATTTTAATTATTTTTAATTCTTTCTATTCTAACTGTATTCTGTTCTAATTCAAATTATTCTCATTCTCATTCTATTCTATTTTTATTCTGTTTTCCTCTCCTCTCCTCTCCTCTCCTCTCCTCTTGCTTCCCCTCCCCTCCCCTTCCCTTCCAGCTCTAATTCTATTCCATTCCATTCCAGCTCTAATTCTATTCCCTGTGTTCTAATTTTAATATTAATTGTTTTAATTCTATTATATTCTGATTCTATTCTGATTCTAATCCTGTCCTGTCCTGTCCTAATTCTGTTGTATTGTGTTCTATTTATGCTCTAGTTCTGTTCTGGTTGTATACTATTCTGGTTCTCTTTCCAGTCCAATTCTAATTCTTTTCTAGTTCTAATTCTGTTGTAGTTCTGTTCTGGAGGAGGGGAAAAAGGAGTGGACATAGGAAAAGAAGGAGGCCCTTTCCCCCTACCCTCAGTCTCTCTTCCTTGTGTCCCTCTCCCCTTGGGGTTCCCTTCTCCATGATCCTGTTTGTTTTTGTCCCCTCCCTTGCCTCTCCCTGTCCACCTCCACACCCCCATTGCCCTTGTCCTCCTTCGGACCTTCTGCACCTCCCTTGCATCTGCCTTCTCTACTCCACCTCTTCGTCCCCTTCCTTTCCTCCTGCATATCTCCCTCCCCCCTCCTTCCTCTGCCCCTCTCCTCTTCATTTCCCTCCCCCTCCCTCTTCAGGGATAATGCTTATGGGTCTATTGAATCTGGGAAGTCATAAAACAACAGAAGTCAGGAAAATATTTGTCCACATTTGTCTGGTGAAGCAGTGGCATTTTTTTTTTAAAAAGGAAGTGCCTTAGCAACTCATGCCTTAGTCACATCTATTACCATCAGACACTCCATCTGGTGCTGCCCTTAAAAAACGTTAGGAGACTACATTTTTAAGGAATCTATTACATCTACATTAGTAGACATTACCCTGGTCTTGGGACAATTTAACTTTTCAGTTTTCTTCCAGACCCATTGCAGATTGTTGACTTTGATTTATAAAAGCTTTGATGTTTGGAGTCAGAGTTCTGGAAGGCCAATCATGTTCTAGAAGAACTTCCTCATTAACAATATCAGAATTCCCTTTTTGGAGCATCAATCTGATTGTGGAGTTCATTTGAGATACGTGTGCTGACAAGAGCTCCTTCCCTGAGCTACATTTGGTGGGCTGTTCCATATTGGTATCCTTTGCGCCCTGCATGATGGAGTCATTTCCCTTTAAATTGATGTTGCTCTTAAATGTTGTTGTATAATTTCTATTATTGATTTTATGGTAATTGATCATGACAGTTTTTCCATGTACTACTTTGGGCGCTTGTTTTAGTAGAAAATATATTTTATGAAATTAAAGAACAAAAAATATTTTATTTGTCCTTGTTGCTGATGAATCTGTTTTCAAAATATCCTTGTAAATAGTGGGGTAAAATAAATCTGGATTCCAATGAATTTTTGCTTTTATGATAAATATGTCAACATGTTACTAAGATTAGTACAATTAATGTTGTAATAAGTGCGAGGAAAATACCCTTCCAAGGAATGAACATTATTCTTATAACAAAAAATATGGCAAAGAAGAGAAAAGAGTTATTTTTATGAAGATCCTTGTTCAATCTCCAGAGTGATTACCCTAAGCTCCTGAAAAAAATGATATTGATGACCAACAGGTACAGTTGCTTGTTTTCACAAGAATTTTGAAACTGGGAGTAAAAAGTGTCTTTGTTAACAGCTTATAAAAGATCCACTTCCTAGTAAAAGAACGTGATTGCAGCAATAAGAAAACTAGTTGTTATACACAAGTTTTAAAATATGTGCTGCATCGATTGAATGCCTTGACTTTTTTAAAAAATCTAGTGTTTAGTTAAAATTGGAATTAATTTCATGCAGGTGCTCAAGTCTTACTAGAAATAATTTCTGGTACTAGATATGGAGATTGCTCATTAATTTTATGGGATTGGAAAAGTTGTGTGATCATAAAGCTCTCACATAAAATGAAGTGCAAAAATTTTATGAAGAAAAAAAAATGGTTTTGTCCCCAGCTGGCCAAGAAACAACAGCACAGAATTGTTTTCTTTATACACTGTTTTCTTTTTTTAAAAACAGCTTCCATATATTGGGCTGAGTAGGTAAACTCTTTATATCTTCTTCTGAACAATTATTATTGTGTTTACTGCTCCATAATTGAACAACTTAAATGTGATTCAGAAAACGTAAGAAATGAAAAGGACAGGACTCTGGAGTAATAGTGCAAACAAATGCTAACTTTTCAGATCAGAGAGTTAATTCAATGAGATTAGTAGAAGTGAATGGAAGTAGAAGTTCCTGAACCACATCTCACTCTCTTTCTGCCCTGCATAACATTCGGTGAATTGCATTGTAGGATTTGATATTACCACTGCGAGTTTCTCTGCCTCATTTTGCATTATCTGATTTATTTAATGATTCATTTAAGACAATTATACATGACTTCCCATTAAAAATCTCCAATAACCACTTTATTATGGCCTTTCTTATATGGCACACTCCATTTGATTTTAGAGCATAAACCTTCAAATTATGGCTGGAAAGTGTGAGAACTACAAGTGTCAAAATATATAAAGGATGCAAACTGGAAGAAATCCAGGGCTTTGGATATTAGAGACATCTTATTTTATATAGAGAAAAAGCAATTATTGGTGTATAATCTGTTCATTACTCCTCTTTAACTTACTTTAATTTGTCTAGCAATAAAGCATAAACGAACACGTACAGCTGTTTCCTTTTTTTAGGAGAACCGAAGGTTCGAAATATGTGAAATAAAAATAATCGATAAGATATCATTTGTTTTGATTAACAAATTGTACATTATCAATTTAAAGTGTGCTGTGTTTGCTGGAATGGGAGCTTTGTGCAACTGAAATGGACAAAATTCCTATTTTCCCAGATTATGGTAACTGACACCGACTGAACACACAACAAATAGTTGACAATTCCACTGACAAGTTGGGTGTGGGCTTCTCTTGGAAATATTTATGGGTCTTCAGCATCTCCAGGACCATGGTTATTGGACCTATGCATTCTGGCCTTTGAATGGTCTTTAGAAGGGCATGGACTGATGACATTGAGTATTTTTACCATGCTTTTACATTTACAGAATTTCAATAGAGAAATTATATTGATAAGAGAAAAACAAAAGATGACTAATATGCCAGTATTACTAATACAAATATACTTAATTTTATAAGAAATAATACTTATTGTAAATATTAACAACCTTATGTAACTTGAAATGTAGATGATAGATCTGTTGGACAGTTACATATTTGGACTGGCAAAGGCTCTCCTAGGGCTCTGATATTGATCTTTTCAAATTCTTCCATTTAGTTTTCTGAGCTTAGAAATATAAAGGGTGTGATGTACCTATTAAAGGAATCAGATATTGGGAGGAAAGGAGGGAGGGAGGGAAGAATGGAAGGAAAGAGGGAAGATAGGAAGGAAGGCAGGAAGGCAGGCAGGAAGGAAGGAAAGACCTTTTTACTGTAAGTGTAACATTACTGCTGTTGTTATAGTATAAAAATCCATATGTGAAACAGCTATATCTGATGCTGCTTTGAGATGGCTAAAGCCAGAATCCTAAGGAAAAATCACTGGAGGAGCACCACAATTTTTGTGCTTTTTTTTCCTTTTTCCTTTTTGCTATTTAATGTAGGTATCACTATATAGAGTAATATTTTAAAATCACTTTTACCACACAAATCTCTTGAATATTTCGTTTTCAGTGAATCCTTCAGCTTTCATACATCATCTGTAAAACCACAGAATACTCATCTTTTCTAGAACAACAATGTTCACATCAGAATTATTTCTAATTCACCACATGCTGTTGAAAAAAAAACACCCTTCAGTTTAAACCTGCTATTTTGAAACTTTTTAGTTTGTGTATCTTTTTGCAAATTATCTGCTGTCTTGCTTTTAAAACAGAGAAATGCAGAGAAGAGAAATTATGCTCTCTTAGTGATTCGACTTCCCCTTCAACTTCACTCCTTTTCCAAGAAACAAAGTTTCACTCTGGACTACAAACAGTCTCCCTTCTTTGCCCATAGTGAATTGTAGTTGTTACCAAGCATCATAATTAAGGCGTATGAGCTGATTTTGGCAAAGACAGGAAGATATTTGTCAAGAGATTTCTTGTTGTATCAACAAAGGCACTAGAAGGAAGCTGCTGCAAGTATTCATAGTGTATTTTGAAATTCTTGAAATTCTGTTATCTTCTTTAGAGCCAGTAAACTGGATCATTGCTAGTCTTAGATCATCAACGACGGTCAAGTGACACGTTGCTTTAGACATTATTTAGATAAATTCAGCATTAACAGCCGGGCTTTTTTATTCATATAAATCCAGACTCCATCTACAATATTTAGTACCATATCACCCACCATTCTCAAGAGTTAAAGAACGGTTGCTGGAATTGGGTATATCTAGTTTAATGAAAAGAGGTGACATGGTAGCAGTGTTCCAATATCTCAAAGGTTGTCACAAAGAAGAGGGAGTGAAGCTATTCTTCCAAGCACCTGAGGGCAGGACTAGAAGCAAAGGGTAGAAACTAATCAAGGAGAAAAGCAACCTAGAACTAAGGAGAAATTTCCTGACAGAACAATTAAGCAGAGGAACAATTTGGATCCAGAAGTTGTGAATGCTCCAACAGTTTTTAAGAAAAGATTGGACAACCACTTGTGTGAAATGATGTAGGGTTTCCTGCCTGAGCAGAGAGTTGGACTAGAAGACCTCCAAGGTCCCTTTCAACTCTGTTATTCTGTTTTGTTCTGTTCAATTTTTTTCATCCTCAATACTGTTTTTTTGGGAGACACGTGGAATGACACTGGAACAAGAAACACAAAAGCCCTCTTCTGCAAGCAGAAGATGCCAACCAGAATGTTTAAGATGACACATCACCTATATTAATATAAATTGCTTCTCTGAAGAGTGTCCCTTTATGAATACAAAGGTGTATTCATTCCAAGAACAAGGGAATTATTTCCACTACCCAGAATCATAGATTGGAAAGAACTTTGTGTGAAATATATTACAACCCCCTGCTCAGTTTAGAATAGCATATCTGACACTGGCAGCTATACTGTGCCATTTTTTTGAAGGTCTCATTGAAACCCAGATTTTGGTTTTGTAATTGATCATAACAGCATTCATAAATGTAGCCAGATAAAAATCGTGTTCTAATTGTTGCTCTACAGTTCAGTGTGGCGACTGCTTAGTCACTCTGGGTGGTAAATAAGTATCCACAATTTTGTGATACATGTGTCAGTTTTGTGAGCACCATGACAGGTTAGATGAAATTCAGATGGACAATATGCAAATAAAAGAATTCTGTCCTCCAGTATTATTCCCCACCCCCATCATGCCCTTCATTTACTATGTTACTCAACACTTTTAATAGTGTGTTTATAGGGAGCATAAAATACTCTTGAGATTAAAGGAAGGATTAAGTAAAAGACTTGCAAATAACTAAAAACTTAAATGAACATTCCCATGAGGAAATAATTCAAGAGTTCTCAGTAGAAATGTTTCCAATCCTGGCTTTTCCCATCTGGTTGTAACCTGGTTGTTATGACTGTTTTTGTGTAATGGAAACCAATGGATAATACAATGAAATTAACAAGGTCACAGACCTTTGATATTAGAGAATATGGGAGCAGTTGATGATATGTTGTAGCATACATATTTATAGGCTAGTAGACCTTGGAGGCAATATATGCATACAGGACTGATAAGAAAAAAAATGATTTATGTTGATCTTAAAAACATGGTCTCCAAAGATGTATCTGGTAGCTTTAAGACTTACCGTTTAGGCTCTATTAATTTTACAGTGCTGTCTGGAGTTATCAATCTGTTTAAAGGTTAACTGTCTTTATACTTGTGAAATGGGTATTTCTGTTTTGGTTGCTGCTTTATTCCTGCCAAAGATTAATAAAATAAAGATTTGCCAATCATAAAAGCAAGTTACGAGCTACCCTACCCCAATCTTTAATTTAAAATTACATCTTCAACATAGGGTTGATTAGAATGTTAATTTACAGAAAGCTGTGTGGTAACAATATGTACCAAATCATAACATATCACAGTAGCAGACACTAGGCATAGGAGTCTGCTAGAAGCCACAATGACATCAAGGATATCATCAGGTAACTGGTATCATTTGCATGATGTCATTGAACTTCTCCCATAGATATCCATGTAGCAGGGATGAGCAATCTACTACTCAGCTCTCTGAAAGATCTCCATATCCATCCCTCCTTTTAGTTTTTGCAATCCTCAACCTCCTCTGCCCGGGACTAAGAAAACAGTTTCCCTACCATTTAGATTGAGAAAGAGATGAAATTTTAATGTAAGGCATAAAAACAGGCATATCACAGCTAACCCCCGCCCCCACAAACACTCTTTCTAGTTCAGCCTACATCTATCTACCTACATATATGGTGGGATTCCACTCAGTTTGTGATTGGTTGCCCCTTCTGCAAAACTGATAAATGCAGCCTCATCTACCCCTAACTATTATATGTAAGAAAAGCCAACCATATATACTGATACAACTAATCAAGGTCATATGTGGCCTTCAGCTTGCATATTTTTCAGTGCACATAATGTAAATCACTCAAATGGAATGCAAAACTGCTTCTATATTCCTCCCACTATATTGGTTAAATTCTTCTTGTATAAGGCTAGATGCTAGCTATCCTTCTCAATGCCAGTTGTCACAAACATTAGAAGAGAACTCTTAGACCTTGTAGATGGTCTTAGACCTTGTAGGTGGTTTTCCTATTTGAAACTGGTTGGTAAGAATGGGATCAGAATACTAGATTTGAAAGCTTCTAGGTTTCGTCCAAGAGTTTGCCTCTTAGATTTATATCTACAACTATCATAGGTCAGCTGAGCTGAAAAAATCTGGTCAGCCACTAGATGGCAGTGGAGAAGTATAGAGAACTAACTTTTTGCTCCCAGATATGACATTGTTCTTATATGTGGTATACATGATAGGAGTTCCAGTGGTGCAGTGATTAGAATGCAGTGTTGTAGGTTAACTCTGCCCACAGTCTAGAGTTTGATCCTGATGGGCTCAAGATTGATTCAGCCTTTCATCCTTCCGAGGTCAGAAAAATGAGGACCCA
Source organism: Oxyrhabdium leporinum (assembly GCA_032468155.1). NCBI lineage: Eukaryota > Metazoa > Chordata > Lepidosauria > Squamata > Cyclocoridae > Oxyrhabdium > Oxyrhabdium leporinum. Next base: position 342,863 of record JANHFL010004972.1, read on the forward strand.
AATTGTTGGGGCCAAAATGCTGACATTGTAAACAGCTCAAAGAGTCCTGTAAAGACCATGGAGCAGTATATAAGTCTAGGCCTGCTATTTTGCAGCATGTAAATCATCTGCCCTTACATTTTGATATACATTTTGATGCATTACCCATAGAATCACAGGGCTGGAAGGGAGCTTGCAGGTCTTCTAGTCCATCCCCCTGCCCAAGGCAGGAATCCTTATACCATCCTGGACAAATAGTTGTCCAATTTGCATCCAAAATGAAAAAAAAATGATGTCAGTTACAAGTTGGCAACCACGTATTATGAACTGATGGGCTAATATAATTCTGGCCATTTTTCCTTCTAGATACCTCAATGGGTGCTTGTGCATAACTACATAGCCCAGGGAGAAGATATGATGGCTCCATTGTTGGCTGCTATCCTCATCCACAGATTCAGATGATAGCAGCTTATCAATGGCAGCATCAACTTTTACTAATTTCACGTTTGTTTGTTTATTTTGACATGAGTAGCCATTTTCTTAAGCAGTTATTTCTTCTGTTTCAAAGTACCTAGACCTTCCCCTAAATCCCTGGAAATTCCAACCTTTTGTCTGAGACTGTTTGGGTGGATGGTAAATCCAGATATTCCAGGCTTTCCCGTTTCTTTTTTGAAGACCAACTCTTTTTGCACCTCCAACTAAACACTGTTCTTAGAATACCAATTCACTTGAAATAGTGCCCCCCCTTTGGAGAATAAGATTGGGAAAACGTTTTGTTGAATGTTTGCATGACCCAAAGCTCCATGATCTTTGAACCCTTGAATCAACAGCATGATCAAAATACTTCCTTGTGATGGTTGTTGACATTATGCTTTAGAAAGAAGGAGTGTGTACGTAGCCGTTCAAGAGACAGGATTTGTCGATGAAGATTCTCAGTCATCCAGGTAGAATTGTCTGGGAGTTGAGTCACGGCAATTGGACTTCTTTGCTTTTTGCTTTGAAATGTTTCACTGCTGATCCGAGACCGAAGAAGCTACTGGGATAAGCAGCGAAACATTTCAAACCAAAAAGAAAAGAAGCCCAGTTGCCTTGATTCAACTTCCAGACAAGGGAGACAGGATTATTCAACCCATCATACAGGGAAATAAACGAAGATTTATCTCTGGGGAAAAAAAAATCTGTAACCAGTCACTGGGTTATAACTCTGTTAGCAAGAATAACAACAGGAGTCAAAGGAAAACCCCTGTCAAAATATTTCTTAAAATGGCTACTGCTCCCATCTCATGAAGAGTAATGACATTCAGCATGATCATGGTGCGAATCTCTCCAGCAGGTCCTACAACTTGCTAGGCATGTTTTCTATTAAAGACCAGGTGGCGAAATAAAAAGATACAAGTGCATAGAGACTTCTTGTTGCTGTGATTAATTTTCACATTCCTACACTTCCTGGCATGCGCTGGATGGATCTTCATCTGGCTGATGCTAATCTAAGCAGCCAATCCCTGATTGCCACTGACTGTTATGATGTATGTAGTTTTCATCGCAGTGACTCGTCTTTCTCCTAATTCTGTAATGATTCTTCCACTTGTGCAATCTCTTGTTATTTAGCATTCATATTAAATGCAATTAATTGTTATCCTCTTATATATATATATATATATATATATATAAAATACTCAACATGTTCAGGATTTACAAATAGATAATGGATGCATGAATAATACACACTTACTCTTGCTCTGTATCTTTGTGTGTGTGTGTGTGTGTCAGTCTCTGTCTCAAATTCGTTTTTTCTCTTAGATAGTGGTTGAAATATAATATTAGGGGTGTCCTCTAGGACTTTACAAAAAAGAAAGGGCATTTAATTGGGAGGCTTAGCAATTTCAGGACTACAGCCGAGGTTAAATTGTTTTGAGCAAGAAAAATTAATACATTAAAGGTTATATTTCCAACTGTGAGGCTGCAACGCTAGGCTCTTACGCCATGTCAGAATTACATAAGGCAGAAGAAATGGTTCCGAAATGATTGTGGAATCATTAACAAAAGCCGAGGCAGACTACGACATTTCCCAGCAGGAGAGGGTGAAGAAGAATAAAGACATGGAGAGAACTCATTAAGAATGAATTGCAGACCATAAACATTTGAAACCACTAAGTGTAGAGCTCTATCTGTTATCTAATGACTCAGAAATTTTAAAACCAGCAATGTCTTTTAGGGGGAAAAAAAGGGGGTTGACTTTGTAGAAGGTTGTTTGCCTACAGGAATAAAAGTATTTTCTCTTTATGGGGGTCAGAGAAGGCAGCAAGAAGAGGGAATTTTGTGTCTGGGAAAGTCTGAATGCCAGTTTCAGGCACCTTCACTCATTTTCCTAAGAAATGTTGACTCCTGTAGAATCACCCACTACTACATTTTTAGTAACCAGGATATTGAAAACAGAAAACGCTGTACAGGATGTGAGTTGAAGGAAAGTTGTTCAGTTCTACCTGCCTGAATTGCTTTTGTTTTGCATTTTGTTTTGTTTTCGGAAAGCTCTGGCTAGCCTGAGCTCACCTGTGTCTCCCACCTTTCTCCAAAACCATTTGGCAATATTTATTTCGCTTGGATTAAGAATGAGATCTTTTGAAATTGCAGAACAGGATATCTAAGTGTTATATAAGATGCCAAAGAATACAAGCTGCTTAGTGGAAACCCGTATGCACGTTTGTGCTAGAAAAGGATTGTATTCTTTGTTTGCACCGACTTCAGGGCAAAGTTCCAACTGTATACATTTCAGAAGGTAAGTCAAAGATGGATGGGATTGACAGCAAGGTGCTTATACAAAGAGAGGTTTCTAGCAGAGAAATGCTGTTTAAGCAACCTCACAAAAACTGGTATACCCTCTGAGCAGCAACAGCAACTGCAACACACTGATGTAGTGCTGTAAACAAAACAAAACAAACACACACAACCCACCCACCCTCCAAAAAACAAAACAAAACAAAAAAATCCACCAAAGGCAGGGCAGAAAGCATAAATCCCTGAAAGTGTAAATATTTGTCACACAATAGGGAGAAGGAAAGTTATCTCCACCATTCACGTGGCGAGTCAACTAAGTTTGCAATGTGTGAGAGTGAGAGCTGAAATAGACGGCAGAACTTATGCTTGTTTTGAAACGGATAGTTTTTCAAGTAAAAATCAGGACAGTAAGCTATATCTACCTAAGACTATGAAGCTGGACAACTTTTATTTTGTTAAAAATATGCTAGCATGGGCAAAACATATTATTGGATTCTCATTTGAGCAGTATACAGAGAAAGACAAAGTGACAGAGTTGGTGTATAGTCACTGTTTCCAAAAAGGTGAAATCGAGAAAGTATTTGCTTGCTTTGCTTGAAAGGCAGAGAGGGTATTCTGTGGTGGATAGCTGGTGTGTATTCCAGATTCTTGTCGGTTCTAGAACACGAATATTGGAATAGACATGTAAGGGCATCATACTAGGGATTAATTTGTCCTTAAAAATGTGCGAGATAGAAGCAGTACAGGTTGCAAACCTAGTAGGATTTAGCATTCATATTGCCTGGTCATTAGTCTATAGGACATTTCTATTGATGTATATAAAGGCCTGCACATGTTAGTCTAGGATGCAGTATTCGTTACCTAGTGGATCTGTATGTGCTGTATAACTAAAGGCTTTGAAATGATTGAACTTATTCACTTTTGAAGCAAATAAAGTTTGACAAGTTCTCAGTTCACTGGCTTCAGTATCCTTTTTCACAGATGTTACGATAAAACGCCCAGGAGTCTGAACAAGCCACGCCAGAACGTCACCATATCAATGATGCAAATTATGGAATTTGTGTCACGAATTCCAAAACGTGCATGATTTTTGTGATGATATCATGACAGTCAAGATGTCAATTCCTCTCCTGCCCCCCCCCCCCACCCCCATGGATGCCCAATGCTCATGCTAATCAGGGATACCACGACTGCTTGGATGCCAAGGCAGTTTTCTCTGGGCAGAAGGTTTATTTTCATCGTACCGAGCAGCAAATCAGTCACAGAAGACCATATGCAACCTGAAGTAGCATCTTATAAAAACAGTGTAACACGTCGCCTGCAGCTCGTGAGAACCTTATGGTTTCTCAGACAGTAGGTCAAACATCATCCATGTTTATCCATTCATTATGGATAATAATGTCAGATCTGTTGAAGACAACATAGCACTTTCTAGAGGTGAGACAAAGAAGAGAGGTAACCTATTTCCCATCAATGCAATGAATCATGGTAATTTTGATGAAAGTGGTAACTAAATAGACAAGGAACACTGAGCAAAATAAAACAAAATCACTTTGAATTAAAACCCTGACCAAAAGAATAGCATGAAAAAGCAAAAGTTACATTTTCATTCCTCTGAACAAGATCTTGATTAAGACCACCACTGGAGCAGTGAAGGAGTAGGGGATCAGAGCAGAAGGAATCTATGCACTAAGATCTACTTTTGTTATTTTTTTACCCCATGGAGTTGACCTACAACCTCAACAACCTTCCCCATAGTTTCATTTTGCATTTTGTTGCTGTTGTTTGGATTGGTTTACTTCTGAACTGAAAATAAAACAGCCTAGGGGTAATAAATCTGCATGGGAGCTATCTTCTTGTAGACTTCAGGAACAAAGAGATGATCGACCTGCGTAATATCACATTCTTAATCTCTAATTTTATAACAGTAGGGGATGCTTTGTAAAGACCAATGTTTAATCATGATAGTTGTACCTGCAGTAAGATGTGCTGTACCTGGCCATTTACTGATTTACCAACATTTGTTTGACATCAGTTCTCATAACACAGGATTAGAGTTCAAGGAGGATTGGTCCAAAAGCAAACATAGCTAATAAAAATATTTTTGAATGTATGTAATGATCAAAGGTTTTGCTTATTTTGATCAAAAGATTATAGTATGCTTATTGTATTTTATGGGGTCACTCTGTTATTTTCTTGATTTAGAAAAGTTCCCTGGTGAGATGTTTGTACATTCTTAAAGTCTTCAAATCCAAAACTTTCAAACAAAACTTTGAATGGAAAGAAGACAATCAAGATGACTCTCTATTATCATTTCACGAGGGACCAAGCTGAAGATCTACAGCTTGTCATCTTTTCAGATTAATCTTTTTTTCCAGCCAAAAGGTTTATGTCCTTTGTTTCCAAACGCCCTTTACAAAAAAGCTACATAATATGAGTTATGGTAGCATCCCATTGTCCCACAGGTGGTCACACGTGTGTGTAGAATAATCTTGGGGACAAATTATTTCAGCGCCTTGCTGCTTCTCTGCAGAATTGATGAAGCTTAAAGCAATTGACTTGAAAGCATTGTTACTGGGGGAGCCCTTGTGACTGTGTAACCAGAGCATGCTGGATATTAAAGCTGCCTGCATACACCATCCACAACTAATCAAGCAAGGAAATGAAGCCTTGGATTAAATGTGGGTGCAAACTACTCTCAAGGTTGCAGCCTGTTAGCAATCAGTGGTATATTTAGAGCCTTGGGCCATTTATATATGGCTGTAAAGTTGTTTGTAAGATAAAATAATGAAGTTTAATAAACCATTTAGTGTGCTGCATTTTTATTTGGTGTTGAACATAAAAAGAAGTGAATTCTATGACCAACGCTGTTTATATTGCATGGTGACTGGGGTTTTGTTCAAGTCTGTTATTACTGAATCAGCTCGAGCGTCTCAACTAGAAAAAGAGGCCATTTATATTGTCCACTATATTTTCTAATGCTCTTGAGTCTTTTCTCAGAAGAGTCCATTGTACTTCCAACTGAACACGTGCCTACTTAATGCCAGAGGATCTCTGTCTTCAAAATTAACACATTTCCCCTCTTCATTGCTACTTTGAATATGCCCCTATGCATGCTGTGGCACCGAGGCCTAGTTGGCCTCTCTCCTGTCATCAGCAATGGCTGCCTATGGAGAAGTTGAAGAGACCCTGGGCTGACAGCCATACACAGGCCTTCTTGACACTGTGTAGACAGCTGTGAGGAAGTGGATCCTGCTAAGATAATTGAGGTATGTTTTTGTAGCACCAAGAGCCTGGTTGAAGGAAATATGAATCTGACAGGTACTTACAAGACAAAACTGGAGAAAGGTTCATCCTTTCTGGGTAGAGGAGGAAAATGCATAGTACTACAGATGGCTAAGTTTCCAACAGCTTTGTAGAAGTTTAAGGAAGGCAGAAGGGATAGTCAAAGGTTATTCAAGTGACACTTGATGCAAAGTTTCCTCACAAGCATCTGTCACATTGTGTGCAGTGCTAGAAACTATTTTGATAAAGATATTGTGCTGAAGGCTTAGATGAATAGGCTCCAAAATAATTACTTTTGACACTGTAACTGCCTACTAACTATTCTTGTTGGGTAGAACATCTTGCCACCTTAGGCAAAACAACAAACCACAACCACAACAATCCCTAGAGCTATCTATGAAAACAGCAATAACATTGTGAATTGGTAGGTAAGTGAGCCTTTGTTTGTCAAAGCATAAATCCTGTTTGCTCACGACAGAAGTGTCACGAATGTCTATTCTTGTGCCTGTCTAATGAAGCAAGCAGACATCAATGTGGGATATGAACAGTGTTTCTGGGTGAAATGGGGCGTTGGGTAGGCCTGGCTCAATAATTTCAACTTCCTGTCACTGACTAGCCTTTAGTCATATTTTCTTTCCTTTTTCTTCTTATACATGTACCAAGAATATACCAAGGAAGGCTGAAGAATATGCAAAACCTTCCTGCAACTTTTTCCATAAATGAATCTTTAAACTCTAATTGCCTACTTGAAAAAGTTATTATAACATTAGAACTTGATTAATTGGGTTGCCCTAATGGACTTACAAATAGTGTGATTCAATTAATTTAGTACTCTTTCAGTGCAATTTTATACATATATTGTTAGAAGAAATACGTCTTCAAGGAATCCCATGCAAGCCTTTTGCTTGTGTTCAGTGGAACTTATTCCCAGGTAAGTATGTCTAATATTTCACTTGTCACGAGACCAGAAAGGGAACAAGTTTTATCAGGCTAAAATAAGTGGACAATTATTATATCTAATGGGACACAAAAAGGTAAATAAAGATGACAACAAATGAACAAGAAACAATACTCTGACAAATGGCTGATGCTAGAAGTCCAGAGGTGTTTTTTTTTAAGTATCAAGAAAAATAGAGAGAGAGAGATTTCTAATGAAACTACCTATCTGATTTTACTATCAATAACTGCAAAATTTAAACCATTAAGGAATTTCATGGAGCAATGAAAGAATTGAAGTGCACCTATCTAAATGGCTGCCTACATTAATTTGCATAGTTTAAATATTTTTAATATTTTTCTGTTTGTCTTTTTATAATCTGTAAGCCTCCAAGGGTTGCCTTATAGGGTAAATAGATGGCATAAAAATTTAACTAATAAATAACTAATACATGAGCCCTTTCACCACAGTCACTGCTGAGATGCCCATAACTCTGGGGTAGAGGAATCACAATTGCAGAGATCATCATGCACTGTAAAGGACAGGATTTCTATCAGCATTTACTGACTTTCATGTATTATGAGTTCTACTTATATATACTTTATTTGTATGTAGGGCTTTTTGGTGTGTTTAATATGTCCTAAATAAAGTAAGTGCATCTGTTCTTCTACAGTTCTCCTTCCATCGGTTTGTCATTAGATTATGGTTTTGCCAATTCAGTTCTCAATAGAAAGCTAAGTACTAAACTGCTATATGTTCTAGCAAGGATTTATGTCAATGTGCTAGAACTATAGCCAGTAGGTCCCACTTAGATAGTTAGCAGTTAAAGTTTCTCTGCCTAGATCAGTGTTCTCAAATTTGGCAACTTGAAGATGTGCAGACTTCAACTCCCAGGGTTCCCCAACCAGCAGCAGAACATTTCTCATGCTTGGCTGGAGAATTCTGGGAGTTGAAAACTACACAATGTTCAGAAACATTGCTCTAGATCAGGGCTGTCAAACTCCCACCCTGTGAGCCAGATGTGTCTCGCGCTGGCCACGCCTGGTTTGGCGAAGGGGAAAAAAGTCCCGATATGTCAAAGGACGCCTCCGTGATGACATGAGTTTGACAGCCTTGCTCTAGATAAACAAGGCTAAGAGTTTGCTTGAGAATTCTTAGTAGTGTAAAATTGCTATTTATTTATTAAGACACCAAACTGAGTTGCACATTTTCCAACATTATTTAAACATTAATTTTGTCATCAAATATCTAACAATGAGTTTGGAAACTATGAACAATATAGTTTACCGTTGAACGAACCTGAAATATTTAAACATCAGGATAAGAATTCCACTCCATTAAGTGAAAATACAAATATTTTGTGGGGTGGAATTAGGCTGAAAAAGAAAAAAAATCCTCCTAAATTAATTTCAAATGGTAAAATTATGAAAATTATACTTACATATTTATTGTTTGAATATTTAATTGTAATAAAATTTATTTATTTATACTTTAACATTTTTATTTGAATGTTTTTCCTAACTTTGGATACATTTCCTTTTCATTAATACAAATAATAACACATGCATTACATTTATTTACCTAATTTATCAACTTGAAGCCTGACGAAGAGCCTGCAAAACTTCATAATTCAAATAAATATTTTATAAATGAATAAGAAGGTGCAAAGTCAATTGTAATTGCTGCTCAGCATGCAAACTGGATATTGGATGTACTCCATTCAGCCTTGTACCATACAAGCGGAACTCATTCAACGAAACTTATGTATATGCCAAGGAAAAAAGCAAAAAAAAAAAAGGATTTTTTTTTGATGAAGCAAACAAGAAATCCCCCTCCTTCAAAAGCAATGGTGTAGATCTAAAAGTGAGAAGTTGGCTTAAGAGAGCATTTTATAGTATAAGATCCTTACAGAAGGATCTTGACAGATTTGAACGTTGGGTGCTATCTAACAAAATAAAATTCAATGGTGAAAGAAGTAAGAAGAAAAAGGTATAGTATAGGTATAGTATAGGTGGTACCTGGCTCAACAGTATCTTGTGAGAGGTATTTTGAAGTCCTAATGGACAATCACTTAAATATGAGCCAGCAGTGTGCTGCAACTGCCAAAAAAGCCAACACAATTCTAGGCTGGATTAACAGAGGGAATCAAAGTCACTTGAATTGTAAGCAATAATGCCTTGGTAAGACCACACTCAGAATACTGCACCCAGTTTCGGTCACCACGATGTAAAAAAGATGTTGAACTCTAGAACAAGGGTGTCAAACTAAAGGCCCACGGGCCGGATCCAGCCTACGGGGTGCTTAGATCTGGCCTGTGGGGCCAGCCTGGAAACAGCAAGGACCGGCCCGTGGTGCCACTGCTAGAAAAAATGGAGCTAAGGGTGGGCACACATGGCCCTCTGCACCCCACTTTTGGCCACAACATCCTCCTGTAGCCCTCTGCCAGTGAAAATGGAGCTTAGGGGCTGCACACAGGCTGCAGGAGGGTGTCACGGCCGAAAATGGGACATGGGAAGCAGTCATGCCACTCCAGGCTCTCTTTATATTGGCAAAGAGCTGCAGGAGGCTGTCCAGGTCGTCTAGTCCAATCCCTTGCTCAGGCAGGAAACCCTATACCTTTTCAGACAAATGCTTGTCCAATCTCTTCTTAAAAACTTCCAGTGTTGGAACACTCACAAGAGAGGCAAGTCATTCCACTGATTAATCGTTCTGTCTGAAAATTTCTCCTTAGTTCTAGGTTGCTTCTCTCCTTGATTAGTTTCCATCCATTGCTTCTTGCCCTTCTCTCAGGTGCTTTGGAGAATAGCTTGACTCCCTCTTCTTTGTGGCAATCCCTGAAATACTGGAATACTGCTATCAGCTGAGAGTTGATTAGAGTTTTAGAGGCTAAAACATATAAAGAACGGTTGCTAGAATTGGGTATGTCAAGTTTAATGAAAAGAAGGACTAATGGTGACATGATAGCAGTATTCCAATATGCTTGCTAAACTACAATTGTTTTATAGATTAAAAAAAATAATTTGGGTCCAATATTCTCAGGATTAATTCTTTACCACGGGAGAAAGAAATATTGGAATAGGCAAGGAGAGAATATTATGACAATATTGGCGTAGGGTTAAACTAGTTAAGCTAGCCTATCATTTCATGGAACAGAAATGGAATACAATGATAATCTGGTGATTATATTAATTATTGAATAATAAATATCTGAATATGTGAGCAGAAAATAAATAGATGATAATTCTGAGGAGTCACATCGCCCCTCCCCCCCCTGTTGTGTTTCTCTTTATGTTGTCTCTACATCCTTGAATGTAAATGCACTTTATGCAGCTCTTCCTAAATACTGCAGGACAAAGGTTTATTACATCACAGATCTGCTGCAGGACTGCATCATTCTGCAGTAGTAAGCTGGTATTTTTCAATAGGTTCCGTTGCCCATCATATTTCTGGTGTAGTAAGCTGCAGTCAATGAGACATGTAAATGAAGCCAGGCTAAAACCTCTCTGCAGCCATGCACAAAACATCTCTAGTATCCAACACAAATAAAAGGATCAGCTGTGGCCAGAAATACAAAGAATTATGAGTGCACTGAAATCGGAACTGATAATATACTCAATTTTCTAGTGCTCAAACAATGTACAGAGACCCTGGTACGCAGCGAGCAGGAAGTTTAGCAAATTCCTGGCATGGAATATTAGTTCAGGTCAAGAAATACATATTGAAAAGAAATATTTGTCACTAGAAAGCAAAAAAAATTAAAATTGAGGAAGAGAGAATATTAGAAATATTTCAGGCAGCCAAGCAAGGCAAATGAAATACCGGCGTTTAATGATTTGCTGATCTGATAAAATAGAAAGATTAAGTCAATCTGCAGAGAAAAGATATGGCCAAGACCAACACAGAAACTAAAAGAAAACATTTCTTCACAAGCTTTTCTTTAGCTTCTACAAATTAAATCATAATAACATTACCGATATATCAGTTAAGTGCTGAAGGGAATTTGAATGCTTGTGTTATGCTTTTACCCCGTGAGAGAAAGAGCATTTCCAGCTTAACTGGGCTGTGAATTGAGTGCACAGAGGATGAAAAAGATGACAGCTTTGAATTTAATCAGAAATACCAGGAATGCAAAATATAATAGAAACCTAGATGGAAAAATGAGCAAGAAACATAATTAAATGTGTATTTGTGACTATGTAATATATGACATTGTAATTCTATTCAGACATTTATAGTTGCTGAAGAACTATAGCAAATACAGTTGCTGGCTGGCTGGGGAATTCTGGGAGTTGAAGTCCACATCTCTTAAAGTTGCCAGTGTTGAGAAACATTGCTCTGCCTTGATAAGGTGAAGGCATTTTTATTAATATTTTAAATTAATTTTATTAATTATCTTAATAAGGATGCCTTATTTTTAGCTTCTAGAGAACTTCTTCCTTCAACAGACTTAGGCCACTGGAATGTTTTCTACTAGACCCAAGAGAATTCACCCTTTGGGGTTGATGTTCATTGTCAGATTTACAGTTTTATTGTTATATAACAAAAATAAAAGCATTGCTTGTAAGAAAAGAGACCAAAAATTGATTTATGAATTTAAAATAATTATTAAGACTGTTATTATAACTAGTTCAGATGCTAGCTGTTAGAGAACATTTGTTATTCCTTTATATATAATCTTTCACACCAATTATATTTTTGCATATATATGTGCATACATTATGTTATATATAAAAAACACACATATTTATTTATTCAAATTTGTATGGCCACCCATCTCATGAAAAGTGACTCTGAGTGGCATACAGTACAACAAAACCATAAACAATTAATGTTTTAAAAATATTAAAATTAAAATAAAAACCAGAAAGCCTAAGAAAGACCCCAGATGTTAACCACAATAGAGCCACTTCAATACCTCACTGGGGTTTTGAAGGCTTCTGGAAAAATCAACAGGATTGATTTAGGGTCTCACTTTGGGGTGGGGGGAAGAACATTCCACTAGGTGGGTGTCACAGCAGAGAAAGCTTGCCTCCTAGGACCCACCTAGTGTAGCTGCCTAGCAGACAGGACCTGTACCATGCCTCTACTGCCAGATGTGATGGGACAGACAGATATTCTGTAATAGGAGAGAGGTGATACCTCAGATAACCTGACCACATGCCATGGAAGGCTTTAATGGTGAAAACTAGCACAATGAATTTGACCTGGAAACAGACTAACAACCAATACAGCTCATGGACTAGGGGTGTTATTTGTGATATTCTATATGTATACATAACTGCCCATGCTGCTGCATTTTGCACCAGCTGAAACCTTTGGATACTGTTCAAGGGGAGTTCTGTATACAGTAGAGCACATCACAGTAGTCCAATCAAGAGGTGACTAGGGTATAAGTGACTTTGAGCAGAGCCCTCTGATCTAGATATGGGCACAACTGATGCACAATTCAAAGTTGTTCAAAGGGCCATCTAGTCATACTGCCACCTGCTGTTTGAGCATGAATCATAAGTCTAGGAGGTGTCCCAGGTTGTGACCCACGTCTGTTTGGGGCTTTAATAGGCCAGGTTTGCAATGGACCTAAAGAGCAGGTGGCTAAGCTTAGAGTACTAAGCACCCTGTTGGCTTTCTCAGGCCCAAAGATTCAAACCATTCTCAGATAACTAGACAAGACTCCTCTCAGGCATCTCCTCTGGATCTGCATCAAGGCCAGTGTCCAACTGAGAGCAAATTCAAGCAACATTGTTTGAACATTGGTGGAAGGGTGGCAATTGTCATCCATGAATCACTTATGGCAGGGGTGTCAAACTCGATTTCATTGAGGGATCTATCAGGGTTGTGTTTGACCTCGGGGGGCTAGGGTGCGTGTGGCCAGGTGGGCATGACCAACTTGTCACTTGTGTCAGAAGCACCTGTGGTGGCTCTGGCGGGGCTGGAGGTAACCTCCTGTAGCCTTCTGCCAGCAAAATGGAACCTGGGAGGGCTGCGTGTGGCTCTCCCGGGCTCCATTTTCACTGGCAGAGGCACTGTGGGCCAGTCCTTCGCTATTTCCAGGGTGGTCAAGCGGGCCAGATCTAAGCATCCTGTGGGCCGGATCCAGCCCACGGGCCTTGAGTTTGACACCCCCGACTTATGGCTTTCAGGGTGCTGTATCAGAGTTACTGGATTTGAGACACTGTTCATTAAGCTGGGCTCTAGGAATCAGTTGGAATTGTTGTAGCAGCCTCCCTGTTACTGAGTAGCTATCTGCGAAATCATAAACATGATTATTAAGATTGTTAATATAACTAGTTCAGATGCTATTAGCTTTAGAATATTTCTTATTCCTTCATATATAATCTTATACCACACACATCAATTATATTTTTGCATATGTGTGTATAAACACTGCGGTTATATTGTATACATAAAAGAAACATTTATATCCATTTTAGTTAAATATCACTACAAAATTTGTGTGTGCGCATATCTTTGTGTGTGTGTATGAAAAAAATCAAACATATGAGGACAAAAGTGCGATGTAATTTGGCCTGGACTTAAAAATCCACTGGATATTTTTTTTTTAAAGCGAGGGTTGTTGGATCTATTCATGTCATTCTAGACAAATATAAAATAAATGCTTTGAAAATCTGAAGTAAAAATACACTACAATATATCTTTCTCTCTCCCTCCTTTCCTTCAACCAAGACATCTTTTACCAGGCTTCTTTATCTAGAGCTTTGTATACATATTTTTAATCCTATACAGAAATGATAGGATGTCAAGAAGGATCTATAATAACACCATTTTTTTTATTTCACTTCAAAGACTTGGCAATTTCTGATCCATGTGACATTCACACTCCTTCAGGGTCAAACAACATCTTGCAGCCTTCGTAAAATGATTAAATATTTTAAACAGCTCCTGCTTATACCTCCATCGCCCCTCGAGACTGATACTGTTATCGTTTTTGTCAAAGCCATTTTCCATCCGCATTTGTCATTCCAGCTTGCATTTATGAGTTATCAATCGCCATGTCAAAATGCAAAATAACTGATGTTCTTTGGGTGGTATTGGATGGCCTATCTGGGGCTTTTAATCAATGCTTATTTTTATTTTTCATACCCATACATAAATCTTTACCATTCTTGACCACATATAATGTGTTCATACAAAATGCAGTGACAGAAGGAGTAGTTATATTATCAAACATTATGCCTCGAGGCTAACTGAATATCAAGAGCTTTCAAAAGGGAACGCTGGGAATCACTGTGTAGGAGAGATGGAGGCTGGGAAGAATATGAGGGATTAGTTGTTGCTGTTTACAACTCAAGATCCTGCAAGTTATACTTTCAACTGAAATGCCATCCAAACATGCTCGTGGATCACAGGGAAAGTTTCATTCCACCCATTTTCCCACCTTGCATTTGACAAAACTGGTCTAAGGCTTATGAACAAATTCCTGTACATATCACTTCCCTCAGGGAAATGTCCAAAACCTTTGTGGTGCTGCATTTTTCTGCCGCTGCAGATTTGCTAGAGAATTTTTTAAATTTAATTATTAAATTTATTTGTCACCCATCTCGTATCGAAATGACTCTGGGCAACTTACAGAATTAAAACATTAAAATCCTAATATGTAGATATTTCTAAAACAATAAGAATGGAAATCACAATCAAAATAAAGTTATGGTTAAAAGATGGGTAGGGAGGGAACAGGAGGAGCTGTGTGGAGGAGAGGTGGGATTGTCTCTTAATTCATCAGCCACCTCCAATGTGATGCTCTCCCAATGGACCCCTAAGCCATCTGGCAAAGTCAGGTCTTCAGGCCCTTATGAAGGTCAGAAGGGTAAGAGCCAATCTCACCTTAGGATATAAGATGTTACAAAGGGCAGGAGCCACAACAGAGAAGGCTCTTCTTTGGGAGCTTGCTGGAATTCCTTGACTGATGGAGCCCATAGCATACCTTCTCTGAAAGTGCGGGTAGGAAGGCCACTCCCAGTTGAGGAGAGATGGTTCCTCAAGTAACCTGGATCCATGCCATGCAGGGATCACTTATCAATCATAACTAAATTATCATTATCCCATTTGCTCAGATGTCCCATTCCTCGCTCGAGGTGTTCTCAGAAAAAGTACAACTTCTTAACTAGACCCATCCTCAGTTAGGTAAATTTATCAGTTGTCCAGTATTTGGATCAAATCAGGCATCTCCACAACACATGGTCAAAAAAAATCAAAAGAACAGGTGCAACAATGTGACCTAGCTCCTCCTGATTTTATGTACATTGCAGGTCGACCTTTGATTGCACCATCATAGCTATCAACTTTGACATTTTTGACCATACCCTGCAGAGATTTTGGGTCAAAAATAACTGAACTCAATACCCAGTGGTGAAAGTGAGCAAGAATGGACATGTATCAAGAAAAATGGTTTCCCATTGCAGAAACTACCTTCAATGCCATTGAAGTGAAGCTTCATATCTGAGTCAATTATAATCTTTTTTGAGAGAGTGTAGAACAGATTTATAGGTTTATGAGAAATATGTGGCCCATTCAACTGTTCTGTGAAGTAACGTTGGCATGTTTTTCTGTAGGATTAACTAAACTTAATAAACTTCCTAGGTCATGTTTACATAGCAGCTTCACTACTCCTCATTGGGCTGCTGCAAAGATGATTTTTCAACTGCAAATACTGTACTCCTATTCAACAGCATGGCCCAGATATAAGACTGAGGTCAGCTTCCAACACTAAATTATAGTTAAGAGAAAGTGGTTTGCTTTATTGGCTGTCATAGGAAGATCATATTTATATTTTCATTTGTCTTTGTGTACACATAAATTGTGGCTCATAATCAGGGATAATAATAGTTCAGGGAGCACCTGTTGTTAGCAGCAACAGCTGAATTAATTGCAGAAGAACCCAACATATCAATATTCATTTCTCTGAAATCCAGAACCTTCTTTTCGGTACTCATTAAGAAGCGAAGTCATGTAAAAAGATCAGCTAGTTATTTGTGCTACTTCACTAAAAACCAGGGAAGGAAAATAAAGTTTTGTTTAGCTTTATGGGTAGTCCCCATTTGAAGTTATAATGGTACTGAAAAACATGACTTATGACCATTTTTCACACTTACAACCATTGCAGCATCACCATGATCATGTTACCAGAATTTGGACGCTTGGCAACTGGTATGTATTTATGACGGTTTCAGTGTCCTGGGGACCTCCGATCACCTTTTGCAACCTTTTGACAAGTAAACTCAATGTAGAAGCCAGGTTCCCTTCACAATCACTGTTACTAACTTAACAATTGTGATTCACTTACCAACTCTGACAAGAAAATGGGGTCATAAAATGGGGCAAAATTCACTTAACAACTGCCTTGCTTAGCAACAGGAATTTTGGGCTCAATTGATTGGGCTCATTCAATCAAGGACCACCTGTAATCGAAGTCCAGCTTGTTCTACTTAGCACAAATTGCTACCCATGTTTTCCTGAAAATAAGACCCAGTCTTATTTTTTTGCGACTCCAAAATAAGCAGTAGGGCTTATTTTGGGGGGGATGTCTTAATTTTTTCCATATACAGGAGGCCCGCTTCTTCTGCTTGCTTGCAGCAGGACAGAAAACTGCACGGTGTGCCAGTGCCCCTGCTGTGAGGCAGGGGATGCAGCTTCCCACGCACCCCACACCAGCTTACCTCAGGGCCCTGCAGCCAGTCCATCTATGTCCTGACACCTGCCTCACCTCACAGTGGTGGCTCTGGCAGCCCTGTCCAGCAGGACTCTGAATGGCTGCTGGCCCACTTCTGCTTGCTGGTGGCCTCAATGGAGCAGGAGACCTAGTAACACACCACTGCCATGGCCACAAGGCAGTTGTCGGGGTGTGAAGGGCCTGGCTCTGGGGGCCCCGAGGTAAGCCAGTGCTGAGCGCATGGGACAGGTCCACCCCACCCTCGCCTCATCTCTTGTTAGTGGCACCATGAGCAACCAGACTGAATGGATGGGCAGGCGCCTGCGGAGGCACAAAAGTAGGGCTTATTTTCAGATAGATCTTATTTTGGAGGAAACAGGGTACCCGAATCTCTGGCAGAACAGAAAGTGATTTTCACTAGTCATGATAGCATCCTACGCGGGTCTTTTCATTGGGAGTGCATTGTACTTCTATAGTTTGAACAAGGGGATGTGCAACTGTTGACTGACTTCTCAAAACACCAGTTGCATGTATAAGGCAAAAACAATGGTACAGAAATAATATGAGTTCAAGGCACTTCGGGTAGGATGCTTGCATTGTGGATAGAAACAGGTGGGTGATTGTTTGAGAATCTGTTACATAACACATCCTCTTCTGTACTTGGAGGAGTCATTTCTGTGTATTTAACTTTTATTCTGTTAAGCTAGACTGTACAGGAATAGAAAAGGGGAAAGAGAGAGAGAGAGAGAGAGAGAAAGCAGAAAGGAAAGGAAAATCTTTTCTTGCTGACAAGAATGTGGTTGTCAAACATTTAACTAAAGTTGCCCTGCAAAAATTCTTTATTGATTTAGGAGCTTTCTCTTCATTCAGAAGTGGAAGTATTTGAGGGTATATTTGACAGATGTATTTTGGAATATAGTAATAAGATGTTGAGAACTGGTACATACACTGTTGCAGTGGTTTTTCTTGGGCAAATAAATGAATATGGTGAATGTGATGCGGCTATTCAACAAAGATCGATTGATTCCAGGAAAAAAATTCTTTTTGCAACCCAAGATACAGTCCAGCTAGAGTCTAGAGTTAACATATGAAGTTTCTAAGTATACATAATGCTACATTGTCTGTACATTCAACAATATTCGTTTCAATGTATTCTATCATTCCCAGCTGATGAGTTCTGGGAGTTGAAGTCTGTCCTTCTTAAAGTTTCCAATGTTAAGAAACACCAATTTATACCTAACTAATATTTTAAAAATGGGGTGGAGGGTGGGGGATCTTCTTTAATATAAAAGTGATGAACTGTCTTTGCTAACAGAAAAACTAACATGATTGATACAGTCCTTCTTGACTTATGACCACAATTGAGCCCAACATTTCTGTTGCTAAGTGAGACATTTGTTAAGTGAGTTTTGCCCCATTTTAACACCTTTCTTGCCACAGTTGTTAACTGAATCACTGTAGTTGTTCAGTTAGTAACATGGTTATTAAGTGGGGAATCTGGCTTCCCCATTGAGTTTGCTTGTGAGAAGGTTATAAAAGGCAGTCACATGACCCCAGGACACTGCAAGTGTCATAACTATAAGTCAGTTGTCGAGATTGTAAGTGTGAAAAGTGATTATAAGTCACTTTTTCCAGTGCCATTGTAATTTCAAATGGTCACTAAATAAACTGTTGTAAGTCAGTCTCCCTCTCTCCCCCTCCTCCTTCCCCCATTGCTTAATTCATGCTCTTTTTCTTTATCTTAGTTTCAATTTCCCATTTCCCCTGATTGTCATTGGCTGGCTCATAAATACTGGATTCCACCAATCATTATGTTTCTTTTAAGTAAGATAGGAAAATATTATTAGAGAGCTTGCATATAGAAATCATATTTTGCTCCTATTGCTTGATATACCACAATGAAAATATCAATTTATTGAGCAGAGCTATTTACTTGCAGATATATATATGTTTTTTGAGGTTTTCGCGGGTATTTGTATATGTATGTTCGGTTCTTTTCGGGTTTTCTTCCGCGTAGAATTGGCGGTTTCTTTTGCAACGTTTCGGCGGGATCGCACCCGCCATCTTCAGGCTATACGTTCGGGTTCGCTCGGCCAATGATGCTCACGAGTAAACTGCACCTAGGAATCTCAAATATGGCCAAGAATGAACATTTTTGTTGTAGCCGCTGACTGGATCTACTAAACAGGTGGCCAAACTAAATGCCTGAAGGATCCCATCCCGTCACTGGGAGTCCAGGTGACTCAGCAATTGGTGAGCGACTGGGTTCCTCGAGAGATGAGGAGTTCACAGGGGGCTGATCTACCACCCAGACTGCCTACAACACAATGTTCATTCTCATCCGTATTTGAGATTCTTAGCTGCAATGAACAGCAAAGATAGGGTTGACCTCGGCAGCTTCTCTCCGCTGGAGTGCTTCCTGGATGCGGCTTACAGTTCCAAGCCCAAAGCAGCAGGAGGCATGGGCTGCCTTAGTGCCACCAGCTTTGGGCTCTTAGCTCTTGAATTGGTGCTGAGACCACGACTCCAGGAGGGCACCGGGTGAAGACTTTTACAGCTTACTTTCTGCCTTGCAGAAGCAGAGATGGGCGGGAAGCCTGAGAGCACACAGCACCCCAGATCTCCCAAGGGCTGCCTGCCCCCCCTCCACCTCCCTAGTCCAGCTGGTGATCTCCCACGCCCTCCCCTCGCAGGCCAGGCCGGCTTCGGAAACACCCAGGAAGGGTTCAGATGTCACGATCTCCCATGCCCTCCCCTCACAGGCCAGGCTGGCTTTGGAAACACCCGGGAAGGGCTCCAATGCTGTGATCTCCCACGCGCTCCCCTCGCAGGCCAGGCCAGCTTTGGAACACCCGGGAAGGGCACTGATGCCACGATCTCCCGTGCCTTCCCCTTGCAGGCCAGGCCAGCTTTGGAAATACCTGGGAAGGGCTCCGATGCCATGATCTCCTGCACGCTCCCCTAGCAGGCCAGGCCCATGCCCTTCAGCCTTACTTTTGTGAGCAGCAGTGGAGCAGAAGTATGCAGAAGCGTGGCTAGATTCTGCAAGGCTGACAGCTGGAGGAGGGGTGATGAGGTTGGCGGGAAAAGCCAGCCACGCAAGGAGTGGCTGGGAGATGAGGGATGGGGCTTATTCCCACCACTGCACGGGCCAGATACATTGTTTCAGCAGGCCTTATCCATCCCATGGGCTGTAGTTTGAGGATCAGTGAAG
>JANHFL010004972.1:362819-379475 GCA_032468155.1 Oxyrhabdium leporinum
TCTCTTTTCTTTGCCATGCATCCTTTTTTTTTTTTTTTGCTAAATGCTCTGTATTAAAAAGGGTTTTCATCAGTTTCAAGAGTATTGCCAGTAAAATCTCTCTTGTGTTATTGTAGTTGATTTAAAATCCAGCTCTGGGTAAGACTAGCTCAAATTATTCATCTCCAAGCCCCCCATAAGAAATACCTTTGATTTGTCAACAACAAATTCCTTGGCTCAATTGTTTTCTGTGAATAATTTAGGTGAGAAGTTAGCATTCACCCTGAGTGAACCACGCACCTATTTGGATTTTTATGAAAGCATTTGTCATTGGGTAATTGTTTGACTTATAGTTTATGCAAACACATTTCAGCCTCCAGGCTCTTTCCTTCCAAAGAGTGTGCACATTGCTAATTTGCTATTCATCGTCCATTATTTATGGCATGGGACCAGAGATGGTGTGGGGAATTCACCAGGTATCATTTCTGTTTCTGGATGGGCAACGATGCAAATAGTAACAACTTTTGAATGGTAAAGAGTGAAGAGTGAAGAGTGATGGAATGTAAGAGAGAGAGAGAGAGAAAGAGAGAAAGGACCCTTTCTGAAGTCTATGTGAATAAAGGGAATTCTGTGAAATAGCAAGGTCAGTGTGATAGCGATGTGAGCACTGTTAAAGACAGACAAATAATTTTAAGCAGTAATCCATGTAGTTAGAATTATCTTGTGGCTTTATTCATATAAAAATGTATTATTCATTACAATGTGGAAATTTTGTATGGAGTTCAAGGAACTATTACTTTTGGTACCAAGGCCATGATAGGAAATCTCTAGGGAAATGGGAGAAGGCAGGACTGCACTGTTTCAGCTGGGGATGATTAGTTGTTGGGTACCAAGGAGGGAATGGCTTGTGTTAGGAATCTCTTTTTGCACACTTTCACTCATGAGCACATTGCACCCTTCGGTGAAGGAGGAGATCCTGGAGGACCAACTGCTTCAAGTAGATCCTATCCATCCTGTCTGTGCATCCTATAAAATAATGAGTTTTCTCCCCTGTAAAAAAATTAAGGAGGAAGTGAAAAAATATGTCTTTCCCAATAGCAGCACCCACCCTTTGAAGAGTCTTCCACTGGAAATCTGATTGTTCCTGAGCCAGGAAAGCTATGATAATGGGACTATTCAGAAGACTGGAAGCATGGAGAGCAGGTGGTTGGAAACCTAATATTATTGGCTTTAATGTAAATGTCAAATTTGTAATTGTGTTTTGCTATGGATTTTCTTGGTTATGTTATATTCATTATCCTGTGGATTTTTTCCTTTTACTGAATCCAGTCCTTGTGGAGTGTGGCACTATAAAAATATGATAAACAAATAATCAGAAAATATAGCAGTGCCTCTGAAGAGAGTTCAGGTTAGTCCTTTTTTCAAGGACTATATTCAGGCAAGTCTGGATCCTCCTGGTCTGACAGCTTTTAGATTTCCACCTATCTATATATTTGTTGAGGGCATGATGGCTCAGTAGCTAAGGACACCAAGCTTGTCAGATGCAAAGTTGGCAGCCCAGGTTTGAGACCCAAGCAACATGTAGTTGGGTTCTCTCCCATTACTTGTCTGAGCTCCTACAAACCTAGCAGTTTGAAAGCATACAAATGCAAGTAGATAAATAGGTACCACTTTGGTGGAAACGTAACAGCATTCTGTGTATAGTCATGCTGGCTACATAACCATGGAAGTGTCTTCAGACAATGTGGGCTCCCTGGGCTAAGAAATGAAGATGAGTACCTTCTCCTAGATTTGGACATGCTTGAACAGGGAAACTTTTCCTTTACCTTTATATGTTTTAAGATTATATGCTGTTTTAATTTCTTAGGATCCAAATATGTTGAGGATTCTGTATTTATAATAGCCTATGCTAATGGATTTCCAGAGGAAAAATTGCAGACTACAGAAACCATTAGCAATATTCAGGTGACCCTGAAGACACAGATAAACCTCCAAGTGCTTCAATGACCTTCTAAAAGCATGCAAATGACCAGCTGTCTGCAAGGAATATAAATCTTTCCATTCCCCACTATCCTGTCAGAGCTGAAGAAGCTTCTTGGTTGAGAAGAGAAACATCTTCAAAAGAAAAAACAAGAAAGTCCAGTTGCCTCCTGAAAAAGCACTTTGGGGACAACCATGACCTGGATGACTGAGAATCTCTACAGACATTCAGGGTCAACATTTGACACTGATGCCTAGTCAGTTCCTTGAAGCTACAGTTTACAGAAGTACTTGGAGATTAGAGTATTTGGGGTTTGAGAATTTGCGTGCTCTAAGTTCACCTTCTCAAGGAGAGATTTCTTTAGCAATATCTGGTTAGATCAGTTTCACAAATGCAAGATCCTTATGAAGGATCAAGCAACACATGTGAAGCAGGAAGTAATTCTTATTTCTAAATAATGATGAAATATATTTGAGTTTCCTTAACCCCCTCAAGTTTTGTTCTTTTCCTTCATAGTTGAAAGATGCTTCTAAATTATATTTGTGAAAAACAATTTGTTCTTCCCCTTTTTAACCAAATGAGGGAAATTATGGCTTGATCAAACCATAGGTGTTTACAAACTAGAATTTCAAAAGCACACTCATGTCCAAATTGGCTGGAGAATTTGCATCCCTCACTATACTAAGTGTGATGGGAGAGAGAAGAAGGCGCTATGATTATATTAGTATTCTTTCTCATATAAATATTCTAAGAGAAGCTCTTCAATTAAGGAAACTGGGTTCTTTTAAAAGAACCCTTTTCATCTTAAGTTTTATGTTTTCATGAATTTGAGAAAGCTCATCTATGACAGCATTTTCTAAAGGAATAACTTTATGATGTTCCGATTCATACTTTGGCATCAGATTGATAGAAACAATGTATTTTTCCCCCTCCCACAAATAAGTATTATGACAAGTGAGTAAAATGTGGCAGTGAATGGAGAAGTCTGCTATTTAATGTGTGTGCTGATATTAAAACAGACTTGTCTCTGTCAAATAAGTCCCTGTTCTGAGACTAGCACCAACTATTTTTTTTCCTTTGGTTTCCAGAATCAGTAAATTTACATTGGCAGAAAAAAAGCTGTCACATTTGAGAGTATTTTGTTACAGCCGTTATCTCATAACTTTCAAAGTCTTTTAGCAAAATCAGATTTTATTGAAAGCCTACATCATTTCATAACATTTAAAAAGAAAGTGACAGTCTGTTTCCCTTCCTCTTTTTAAAGAAATATATTAGAACCTGACAAAATGGAAAAACACCTCTGTCATTAAAGAATGAAGACCAAAATTGTTGCAGTCTTTTAACAACAGAATAACAGAGTTGGAAGGGACCTTGGAGATCTTCTAGTCCAACCCCCTGCTCAGGCAGGAAGCCCTATACCGTTTCAGACAAATGGTGGTCCAATCTCTTCTTAAAAACCTCCAGTGTTGGAGTACCCATAAGTTCTGGAGGCAAGTTCTGTTGGTGCTGGTCGGTCGCTTGGGGAGACATGCAACCTGGTCTCCACCCCGAGGCAATGAACTGACCTGGCCGCGACCAATGCCGGCTTCGCTAACACAAGGGCTGGCGGGATGGGAATGGGATCCGGGAGGAGGGAACGAAAGAAAGGGGGACAGGCCCCCAGTGCCCAGCTGCAGCTTTAAGAAGTTCCACTGGTTAATTGTTCTAGGTTGCTTCTCTCTTTGATTAGTTTCCATCCATTGCTTCTTCTCCTGACTTCAGGTGCTAATGAATGATCAGAAGCAGTCACTGAGTTTTACTAAGACCTTGAGAAATTTTATTGAATATTAATAGGAATAAGGTATAATGAATAGACTAAATATACAATAAGAGCTGTGATGGCGCAGTGGTTAGAATGCAGTACTGCAGGCTAATTCTGCTGCCTGCTGGCTGCCTGCAATTTGACAGTTCGAGTCTCACCTTCTGAGGTGAGTAAAATGAGGACCCAGATTGTCGGGGGCAACATGCTGGCTCTGTAAACCACTTAGAGAAGGCTATAAAGCACTGTGAAGCAGTATGTAAGTCTATGTGCTATTGCTTTATGAAAAATAAAACGTATTTGGAAAGAGAGGGCAATGCAGAGCGGTGTTTAAAAGTTTCAATGCTTTTTTCTTTCTTTTAATAGTGCTTCTGACTCCTTAACATTTTTAAAAGAGCAATAGTTTATTAACACATGCTTCTCCCCTCAATATCTCACAAACTTTCAATACCCTAAGCATTGTTTTCACAATAAAAATTGGAGATAGCTTTCTTAGTTCTGCACTGCTTTTCCCAGTATCAAGAGTTATTGAGAACAGCAATTTTCTGAGTTGCTTCTTGCAATCAACTCAGTATTTTTTTTAATATGAATCAAATAGTGCTGTGCTATTGTTCATAAAGTGCCAGGTTTTGTGTAAATAATAACTTGTGTCTAAAATATTTGTCTTTTTTCTGACCAAGTCAATGTGACGTGAGAATTTTAGCAACATAAGAACACATATTTAAAATAACTTAATCAAAAACCCAGTATAAAAGCACATGAATAACTTGAATCACCAAGGCTTATATATGCTTTAAGAAGGATGTTATTAAGTCTATCTTTTTAAGATTTCTGAATTAATCAAATGTTGTTTTACTAATGATATGTTCAATTTAGGTAGTAATAGCCTCAATTACTTTGGATATTTGGTCATACCTTGGAGGAATAAGTACTTAGTTATCTCTTTGCACTTTCCATATGATTTACTCAAAGGAAATGCAGTCATGATTTCACTTCTAATAACTTTTTAAAAAGTTTGTTTCTTTATATCTTTCTCCATGGAGAAGTAGGCTTGCTTGCTTTAAGATAATTTGGAGTTAGCATTGGATGGTTGTGATAAATCAGAGAATACTCCCTCCCCTGAAATGGTCTTGTCCTTTAAAGTTGTGGCATGAAAAAGATCCAACACGCAGAATTTAAGTACTTTCTCTGTGTGGGGTGTGACACAAGGACAGGGTAAAGATGTGAGAGAGCAAGCAAGCACCCTCCCCACCCTCACCGAGATAGTGAATAATGCCGTTGTTGATTTAATTAGCAAATTCTAGATGTGCTGACAAAGGACATTTTCATGGGAGATGCACTGTGTTGTGTCAGTGGTCTAAATGAATAGGCTGAGCTGAGTTCCTGGTAATAACAGATGAACAACACAACTTGCCAGACCTCAAACAGTGCATAAATCAATTTGCTGGGAATTAACCACTTGCTTCAAAATTAGGGGTTACTTGACAGGGTTTCAGTGATTAGGTTGTCAAGGACCTGCATTTCGAGCTGGGATTTATCTATCATTGATAGGAGTATATCCTTCTGCAGACTCTGGATAGCAGTCTACCACATTAGACTAGTTAGGGTGGGCTTTACCCTTTTTAAGTGCCAGATGGCATTTGGAGGTGGACAAATGAAGCTACAACAGGAGTACTTATCAGAAAGAAAATGTGCTGGCCTTGTAAAATACTGACAGTGTTCAGGATATTAGTAATGAATATATGTATGTGTCAAATGTTTCTGAATTGTCATGTGGCCCTTCTTTTCAATAAACGACTTAAACATTTGTGATATGCATTGCCTGAAAAAGAAAGTGCCCATTACTTAGTGAAATTAATGAGAAGCACAGAGTTATTCTAAAGTCATTGTGTTGTGTAGAAGTCAAATATGTTGTATAACTAAGACGGGATCACTATTTTCATGATTAGACTTCAAATTCAAATATGAATATGTAAGCAATAGTAACCCAGTGTCTCTTTTCCCAGTCAGACAGACTGAGAAAAGTCACCCTAAATAGCTTAAGCCAGGGGTCCCCAAGCCCTGGTCCATAGACCATGGACTGGCACCGGTTTACAGCATGCCAGCAACTGGGCCACACAAATAGGCGAAGCCCTATCTGTGGGATGCAGGCAGTATGCAAAACCATACCCCCTCTGGTCCACAGAAAAACCTTTCTCCATGGAACGGGTCCCTGGTGCCCAAAAGGTTGGGGGCTGCTGGCATAAGCTACAGAACTCTAGAATCACGGAGGCTTAGAAGATTGACTGAAGTTCAAATCATTGAGATTAATCCTGTTTAGGACTGCTGTTATTCTAAAGCAGGGCTGTCAAACTTGTGGCCCACAGGCCGGATGCGTCATTTGCTGGCCACACCCATGCCCGGTTTAGCGAAGGGGGGGGGAAATCCCTATATGTCACGTGACGCTGCCGTGACGATGTGAGTTTTCACCCCTGTTCTAAAGCCTTCCCCAAAGTAATTATTAATTTCTATTCTGTAGTATCAAATGTTTTAAAACTTGGAGGTAGAAAGAATAATCAAGGCATTCTTAGAAGCAGTGTACATGCTGCGAGTCTTAATTTTTATACTTAATGCTAAAATTAAGATTATGCAATGCTTTGGATTCAGTTTAGAAAGGTGAGTTTTGGAATGCATGGGGTGTAAACAAATACCTGCCTGCACATCTTTAAAGCAGCCACATCTTTTCTTGAGATTACGTAACAGTCGCAAAATCTTACTATTCATTTTTGGGGAAATTTTTGGCTGCTTCATTCCTATTCCCAGGTACTCAAAAACACCCTGTTGTACTGTCTCATCACACAGGCGTTGTGTTCCTGGGGGAGATGTATGAAGAATGCTGGGCGGGCAAGCCATGCCCTCCTATATAATCAGCAGAGGGTTACCCAAAGAGTGAAGGTCATCCCAGTTGCCCAGCTGAAGTAACAGCAATAAAAGAGATGCTAGAGGCAGATGATCAGTTTGCTGACAATGGCGAAGATGTCATTTTGGACCGTACAGGAGAAAGCAATGGTAAATCACTCCTGTACTTTACCAAGAAAACCACATGGATAGGCAATATAAAGTGATTGATGAGCTACTGCCTGATGATGGGCCCCTCAGGTCAGATGGCAATCAACGTGCTACTTTCAGAGTACTAATAGTGTTTATGATGTGGCTATATTAAAGTCTTCAGGGCGTCTAGTTGCTGAAGTTGCCATGCAGTAAAAGAAAATCTGTAGCTGCACAGACAGAATTAAAGTGGGAACCTGGAACATAATCAATTTGAATATGGGCTCCACATAAATTGTGATATTTTTTGGGTTGGTATATCCTGGAATAATAATATGAAAGATGTGGTTTCATTTCAAATTTATTTCCTAAATAAATTTGTGTATTTCTTTTCAATGCTTATGAGTGATTTTTTGTTTTAACCCGAACACCACAAATGGTAAAATATTCCTTTGTTTATTTACAGAAGTTATTATTATATAATTTGTTTAACTTTGCAGTTTTGCAAACATTTTGTATCATCTTTCTCTTAAAATGTAACTTGGGTAAATTTGGTTGATTTGCTCCATAGTTCTTTTTCATTGTTGTACAGTATTCTGATTGTCTCCTTGAGGTTTTGCATATATTTTATCATATGCAAATTTTTATTTTTCTGTTTCCTTTTATATCTAAGTAATAGTTTATATGTATAAGCCCTATATATCAAGTTGGTTCAGTACAAATGTTTCAAATTCTCAAAAACAAGCCCTTTCTGTCAGTTTTTATTCTTTAAAGAGAGATCCAGTGTAGAATTAAGGAGAAATTTCCTGACAGTGAGAACAATTAGTGGAACTGCTTGCCTCCAGAAGTTGTGGGTGCTCTTAAGAAGAGATTGGACAACCATTTGTCCAGAATAGTATAAGGTCCCCTGGTTGGGTAGGGGGCTGGACTAGAAGACCTCCAAGGTTTTTTCCAACTCTGTTATTCTGTAAACATTTTGTAGATGTATCAATCATGGTATGTTGTGACCTTCACCAGATAATTCTTGTCTTATTCTGCAAGTAATCTTATTCTACACTGAATATGAATGTGCCATATCTATATATGTAAATCTTTTTTTGCTAGTATTTTTAAGGCAATGACAAATAAAAGGGGCGAAACTGGACATCCTTGCCAGGTGCCTTTGCTTAGTTGAATTTCTGCAGAAAGTGCAGCAATGATTATGATCTTACTCATTTGCTATTCATATTATACTTTTGATCCAGGCTTGTAACTCTTCTATTTACCCAAAGTTCTTGGGTGCTTGAGTGCCTATATACCTGTTTTCAGCTTATTAAGAGAAGCTCAACGTTGGTGCTTAGAGCTACTTAGTGATAAAGCTGATTGAGTTGGGAGGTGATTGGTTCTCCTTTCTGGGGAAGCCTATAAAGGGAAGATGGCCAGTTTTCTGTGGGAGATGCTGTGGTAGTTAATTTATGTGCTGGGCCATGGGTTGGACAGACAATATTGCTGGCTTCCTTTACATTATACCAGTCTGTTATTCTATGATTATTATTAACTCGGTGATGGCTCTTCCTCTTCTACTTTCTTCCACTCTCAAAAAAGAAAGTTGTTAGTAAGAGGATGACATTTTCTAAAAAAAACAACATGATTAGTAGAATCTCCCTACAGATATTAGGGTAAACAAAGTCTCCCATCACTATGACTCTATGACTCTTGAAATACATGCACTTTTCTTTTGAAAGATATTATCCAGATCTTCTCTAGCTGGGTGGGTGATATTGAACCTGGACAATATTTTATTTTATTTTTTTATTTACATATTTAAAGCCAAATGCTTGTTGTAGCATTGCCAAATTGAGTAACTTGAATTTCTGAGGAATTAAAATGGACATTTTAATATATCCATCCTGTATAACTCCTGTATATTAATGTGACATGGTAAAACATTTATTACGGCATCAGAAACTTCTGAATATGGAACATTGCATGAATCATTTAATAAAGAATATGTAATTTTGGGCAGAAGGACAGAGTGCTAGATTATAAGTGGGTGCTAATTTGCTTAGAAACACACAGAAATGGGATTGCCAAAATAACAACAACAACAACAACAACAACAACAACAACAACAGGGGCTGTGTAAGATTAAAGTAATTTAAAAGAACCCAGCTTCAGGAGGGAAAATAAACTAGAGAGCACAGGGGTTTCTGAGCTTTCTTTAGATGATATTAGGATAGATACCCAAGTCTCCTTGTTTTAAGAAGGACAGTAAAAGGACTGACAATGAAATAATTATATGAAATACTTAAATAAGTTGGCAAATTAAATTAACAACTAATTAAACATTAAGGTAATTTAATCCAGAGGGTATATTATATAGGCAGGAATCCTCAAAGTTCTCAAGTGTGAAATTGGTGAACTAACTACCGGCCCCATAAGCCCTTAGCTCTGGGTAGCAGCTAATAAAATAATTTGTAGATTCTGTGATATGAAATGAGTTGTTTTATCACTTTCTTCCTCTGCTTTGGAAGAAAGACGGAGAGATATTTTAAGAAAAAAAATATGCCAAAGGAAGATCTGTACGACCTATTTTAAATTAAGTTCAAGTTAAAAGGTACAGAGTTCAGTCTAAAGTGTGGCAACTCCACAATGCACGGTAAAATAGGATTTAGGGCATTTGTGATTTGAGCTTCTCTCTTGCCACAATGACTTGACTTTAAGCACATACAACTTCCCAAGTCTCTGTCATGGCTTTCTAATTAGCTCGATGAGATAACAATTAAAAGCTGAGCTGGTCGACACCTCATTCGAACTTATTAAGTCTTGCACACTAGCCACTCCATTTGCTAATCATTTCCATGCACTTTAAAATCAGGCCATTCCATCTACTCCATGCTTCCTATCTGCACTTCATTTAATCAGCAGGGTGTTTCCTTCCTTCCTTCCTTCCTTCCTTCCTTCCTTCCTTCCTTCCTTCCTTCCTTCCTTCCTTCCTTCCTTCTCCCATCTCAAATTAATAACTCTGGGCTGCTAACAATCATAAAATCAGCATAAAGACATAAAACAACAATATTGTTATTCTGGAGTTTAGAAATAGTAAAGGAAAAGGAAAAGTACATATAGTCCAGGCATGTCCAATTTTAGGGTGCAGTGCTCATCTCTGTTTCTTAGCCAAGGGAACCAGCATTGTCTGAAGACATTTCTGTGGTCATGTGGCCAGCATGGCTATATGCCGAGGCTCACAGAACTCTCTTATCTTCCCACCAAAGTGGTACCTATTTATCTACTCACATTTTGAACTGCTAGGTGGGCAGGAGCTGGGCAAGTATGGGATCTCACCCCATCGTGCAGTGCTCGGGTTTGATCCCAGGCTCTCAGCTTTCCAGCTGACAAGCTCGGCATGTTTAATCACTGAGCCACTATGCCCCCTTTACAGATAGTACTGTCACTCAGTCCTTGCTCAACTAGAAGATGAGTACCCAGAGTTGCCAACCACTGAATGATCATACTCAGCTATAAACTTGCCAGTCACTGAGTTACTGCCTCACAAATCAACAAACTTCTTTTCTTTTTCCTTCACAAAACAAAAGAAGCAGAAGCCTCACCGGCAGCCAAACAGGAAATGGAACTTAGTGTCCAAATGAAACATGAAATAAGAAGTGGTGATCCTATTTTCATTCATCATTGGCGCTTGGGAAGATTGAAAAAAAAAAGCTGATTTTGCAAGGTTGGTGAAGAACTAGTTAATGCAGAAGTTTGCAATGGTTCATTGGTGGTTTGTAATTCACATAATGTGATCAAGTATGATTAGTAATACAAGTGGTACAATGTTGTGGTATAGTAGGACTCAGTATAGCTACCAGAGATCTCAGAATGATGACTCAAGACCTCTTCTGAACATCATCCTAAGAATGCTCCCCTGTGTTGTTTAGTACAACTTCATTTTTTGAAAGACACAATATTGGATCTGGATAAAGGGCAACATTGCATCTGCCCATAAAAACTTATTAGCATTTAAATGGAGCCATCTAGGAAGAATAAAAATTTCTACTTTTCACCTCATGGGGTTGTCTAGGTAACAGATAGAAGAATACAGATGGGAAAGACGAGAGGTTCATTTTGCTGACTTTCAAATTGGAACATTATATAACAGAGGTAGTTATGCCAAACCAAGAGAGCTATCACACTTTTTAGCATACTGGGTTTCATGTGTGTATGGGGCATTCTGTTCAGAATGTATTTGCAAATTAGAAAACAATTGCAACCTCTCTATCTAAATTGAAATTGGGGCTCATTGAAATAATTTGCAGAGTATTGTGGAAGTGAGCAGATCACTGTGACTAACTAAGACATTGGACTTTGTCTTACTAGCTAAAGCTAGTAGTCAAGGATCCAACATACTGGGATAATTTGCATATTCCAAGAGTGGCCTGAGAAATGAGCAGAAGGTCACTGTGAGTAGCAAAGAAGTTGGATTTCAGCTCATCAGCTCATGTGTACTAACGATACATTGCAAAACTTAACAAATCAACTACTCCCCCCCTTTTTTTCTTTCTCTCCTTTTCTTTACGTAGGATAAAACATATATCATTTTTTTTTCTTCCTGTCCAAACTTTGTTGAAAACCCCCCAGTGATAGAGCACCTACAGTTCCAGAAGGCAGGCTGTGCCACTGCTTAGTAGCTCTTAAACTCAGGATATTATATCCTATTTCAAGTTTGGATTTTTCTATGTAAAGCTTCCATCCACCGGTGCTTGTCCTACATTACAGTGTGTACATTATTTAGAATGAATCCAGCCATTGATCTGAAATGGTCTAAATATTCCTATTCTGGGCAGGAGTTTGGACTAGAAGACTTCCAAGCTTCCTTTCAACCCTCAATCATGTCATGTTCCATGACTGAGATGTCCTATTTTCTTTAAGATTTCAAATCCAATCTCTTTCAAGAAGTTGTGTGTGGACATATTTAAATTTGATGTTACAGAATGTCTATTTTATAGACAGGTTCTTCCAATTAAACATACCTGGCCATGAGATCTTCAGAATAAAGCCTTTAGTAGCTTCCTGACACATGGCAGAGGACTTTCTCATGTGCAATGTCAGCCTTATAGGTGGTCCAGACAAGAAGCGCATCCAAGAATACTAGATCTACCTTTATTATAAGTACATAAACAGAATCTTGAAGTACATTTCTCCTCCCTGACTTTTACAATCCAAAAAAATTGGACCGTAAATTCCTTCTGAAACATTTTCCATGCCCCAATTCCTTTGGTGGCCTCAGCTGTCTCTTTTCTGATCATTACCTAGTCTCTGGATCTTCCTCCTGTCCCCCATGTTCATTCCCATGTCCATTGCATCTTTCTTAATCACCATGTATCCTAATAAAATCAGTGGACTTTTTATGCCTCTGGGAAATAATTCTTACTACTCCTTGGGGGATGATGAGCTATATATTAATAGCTACCCTCATATCTATGGTTACCATTCTGCAAAATATCATAATTGCAATCTTGATCTCAAGTCACATTTGCAAGATAGCCTCTCTTTTTAAACCTCAGTACATTTCATACATATTGCAACCCCTAATGACATCTTTGAATTCTATCCTTGTTGGCTAATTCTCTTAGAGTCACACATATTTTACATATTTTTACTGTTCCTGTATTGTAGCTTTTATCAGTGCTTTCCCTGGTCAGATCATCCTGTTTGTTTGGTTTCTCCCTTGCTTTCCAGGCTGGGAGAAATGATATAACATGCCAAAACAGATTTCAGACATAAATCTCTCCTATCACAGACCTATCTGGTGATGTCATGGATGGAAGTTAGGATTTTTTATATTCAAGGTATACTTCGGATTTATAGGTCTTCCCTTGAACTTTTAGGATTAGTATCAAAACGAAATGGCTAAATGTTTCAAAAGATTTGCATGGTGTGGTATGGTGCATCCATTGCTTATTATATAATATGATAAAGAAAGCTAGTGTTCTATATCTAGTGGAAAACAAAGGATATAAACTCAAGGTTTGCAGTATGCTCTGTCTATCAAACTCAAGGTCTATCAAACTCTGATATAAACTCAAGGTTTGCAGTATGCTCTGTCTATCAAAGATAACCCACAATTACAAAAACACTACTGTTGTTCCTGATATTTGCATATGTTAAACCACGTTGTTGACAAGATTCTTTGAAAGATAAAGAGGTAAATGAAATAATTTGTTTTTTAAAGTGACGAAATGCTGACTGTTGGCTCATTTTTCTGGCACTTAAGAATGCAGAAATGCGACTGCCAAAATTAATCTGGTTACTCACAGGTACAAATGAAATCAAATGCCATTACACGCTAATTATTTAGATAATGCAGCGTGACTCTAAATTAATCACAAGGCTTGTTACTAAGCAGCATCATATGTTGTAAGTTCAAGGTTTGCTCAAGAAATAACACTTTATTTTTTTCATTCTGTTGGAAGCCCATCACTTTGTACTTTCCTTCCTTTCACCTAAGACCATAAAGTCCTGTTTCTGAAGCTTGGCAACTTTAAGAGCATGGCTGACTGAGGAATCCTGGGAGTTGAAGTTCTTAAAACTGCCATGCTTAGAAACCCTGCACTGAAAAGTAACTTATTCCTGGGGGTATTTGGGGCTAATAAGTTTGTTTGAATAAGTTTAGCAGATTGTGCTATTTGTTTTTATAGCTATATTTCAGAAACAAGAACTTTAGAAGAAACTATTGCTACCCAAAGTATCTCTGCCTGACATAGTAACATTTCATTTGCAATAGCTTTTTTAAGAAATATGACAATATTCAAATTGTTCTGTAGTCTGAAATCTTTGAGACAATTTTGTTCTCTTGGTTTTTGTGTTTAAGCACTTTGTCTCCTACAGAATCAGTTTCCTTCTGGAAGGCATGGGAGTTACAGTCTAACATATTTGAGAGCATCAAAATGTTTAAGTCTGTTGTAGAGAGATTGAAGCAATATCTCTGCTGGTGGAATCATGGACTCACTTTCTCAGAGAGTATTGTAACCTTGTCGCCAATTGTGGATATTCTCTGTCACATAATTCTGTCACAAGAGTAGCTTATCCCTGAACGTCAGTTCCTGAGCCGCTGTCTTTCCGTTTCCATCAAATATTCCCTATTCTTGTGACAAAGTGATGTAACAGGAACAGCAATGGCTCCAAATGAAGCCATTCTTCTGACAAAGATAGAGAGACCGTAATGAGAACAGAAAATGGCACAAAATCAATTCACACTCATGACAACTTTAAGATTGTAATGAGGACAAGAAAAACAGTCTGAAATTTATCAATTCTTATGACAAGCTTGTGACAGTAATGAAAGCAGCAAATGGTATGAAATTGGTCCACTCCTGGGACTGACACTGAAACAAAACCAAAAAATAGCGTTATGCTTATCTGTCCTTCTCACAACCCTGAGAGTGCCACAAGAACAGATGAGGTTAGGGAAATTAATCCATTCCAGTTATAAACAATCAGCATGTAGTTAAAAGTCACACGTTATGTTAAAAAGCAGTGAAACTGTGGATTTGCTCTTAACTAACCCCTAAGAACAATTAAACAAGTGGAAACGATTTTGGAGCTGTAAATACAGTTACAGCATACATTCCGCATAACGTATGTTTTAAAAAGCAACAGTCTGGCAGGAAATGGAGAAGCAAAGAATATTTTTGCTCATTCCTCAGATAAATGGGTATTGTATTTAGACTGACTAAAAATGGAATTGATATGTTAACGCATAGTTCCTATGTGTGTATGTGTCTATACATACACACTTGCCAGGAAAAGCAAAGGTGCAGTGTCCAAGGTTAATACAGTGCTTCAGTGACTTCTCCAATATAAAGCGCAGAAGAGAAGAGAGGTGCAGCTGTAGGTCTGCAGTGTTTCATAGTTTTCAGAATGCATGACCGGGCAGGCTTGCTCCTCTCCCATAACTAAAACTGAAACCCACAAAGTGTGCGTAAGTCAATTAAGTTGTCATAATTGTTTGGAGAAAGCTTGTACTTAACTTACAACCTTAACACAGGTCTATCCTATTAAAGCTGGGGAATGGCTCTTTAAGAATTCCAAAGCAACACTTGGAAGGAGACAGAAGAGAAAGGTCACAGGCACTAATAAAAAACAGGGACAGAGCGGTCACTGTCCTTTTAAGTCAGTTATTTCAAGCTATTTGCTATCAAAATCAATAGTACTGTTCTGATAGTATGTGACCAGAGAATTGGAACTGTTAAAAGGATTTGGTTTTGGGGTCACAGTTCAGCAGAGAACACATCCTGTGAATGTTGATGTTCCTCCTGTTTTTAGTTGAAGTCATCTCTAGATATTGCTAATAAATATAGTCATCATTCAGGATAGACCAATGAGCTATGATCCTAAGACTTGATATAAGCTATAAGATAGTTATACATTTAACTTCCTTTGGAAAATAATATACTGCTTATGTCTAATACGGATTCATTTTAAGCATCTTGCTAAATTATGATTAGTTCAATTGTGGTTTGTTAAAAAAGATCCCAATTGACTTTACAGCCTATCAACCTGGTCAGGAATTTTCATTGGAATTCAGGACAGAGCAAAAGGGGACAGTGGGCCTTGCACTGATGATTTGTCCCTTGTGTGGTCCTCCAACTCCAGGGTTAAATCACAGTACAACCCTAGGAACAGGGCAGGACAAATCTCTTTTGAACATCCTGGAAAATGATACTCAAGAATAATGAAAGTGCTAAGTTGTTTGGCACTTGGTTCAACCATATGACGCTAACTGCCTGCATGATTGTGTGTGAAACACAGACACTCTGAAATTAATATTTGTTTTGTTGGTAATATGTCTTATTGTACTTCAAAATCTGGTAAGCTGTTCTCACTTCATTTGAGGATCTATCTATTCAATCTGCTGAATTAAACCAGGGACTTTAATTTTTACGCTGATGGCACAACCACAACCACACACAAACTTAGAAGGTTTTGCAGGAGCATGACTTCAGGGAGAGGGAAATATTTTATGTTGCGTTTATTTGCTTAGTTGTGTTTACTTAATGTTTTCTTTGCCATCAAAAAAAGAAGGGTGGAGCTCAGTACCTTATAATTTGCAAGTATGTAGATATATTAATAGGAACTTAGATCATTAATTTCATTTTCATGCTGCATTCCTAGGAATTAGAGTGCTATCAAAGACACACTTGGAGTATTTTTGCAAAAATACAGTGTCTATTTTGTTGTCTTTCCTCCTTGCTCTGAGTACACAGAAATTCTCTTCTGACTTCAGCTGGGCTGTTGGTGACTTCATAGACCTGGACATGGAATAATCTTGGTAATAATATGGAAGTCATTTTCTGTTGTCTTCTTCTGGGATGTTTTTGTGACTTCCTAATCTGTCCTACTGCCCTGGGCTTTTCTGCTGCCTAGTAATACTGTGTTTCAAAGGATAGCCAGAAAATTGTTAGGCCCACTCAATGTGACAGGAGGCATCCTAAATAAAGTTAAGACAATATTTGGAAACCACCTAATTTCTTGAAACACTTCAGGTTCTTTAGCAGACATGCATGGGTTGTTTTGTTTTTGAAAACAAATTTATATGGAAGTTAGTTACCCAAAAATAGAAACATGATCCTAGATCTAGACTGAGAATTGCTAATTTACTGTATGTAATGTCACAATATTTTTGAGAAAGGAATAGAATGCATGCGGGGTGGGTAAATGGATAGGCCTTCTTTGGTTTTTAATTTTTTATTTTGGACCTGCTGCTTTTTATAAAAAAAATTCTAAAGAAATGATAGATCATATCAGTGGGGGAAGTATTAGAAAGAAGGAAAGAAAGAAAGAAAGAAAGAAAGAAAGAAAGAAAGAAAGAAAGAAAGAAAGAAAGAAAGAAAGA
>JANHFL010004973.1:0-10178 GCA_032468155.1 Oxyrhabdium leporinum
CTTCAACCATGCATATTCTGGTCGAAAATGAGCTGTCACACAGGCAAAGGGAAGCCCCCTTGATCCAAACACCCCCCACCCCCAAGTCCTAAGACACCAAACCAGACGCCCCATCTGGATCAAACCTAGATCGCCTCAAAGTGGAGTTCACATCCACGCTGCCTTTACCTTGAGTAGACGCAGGGAGAGGGAGGGAGGGAGGGAGAGAAACGCAGACACACGCGCGCACACACAGGGAGAGAAATCCACTTGCATCTCAGCCATGTATCTCAGCCAAGAAATCGTCTGCCTTACCTTCTGCACGCCTTCCACCGTGACATTCCCGTTCTCTGTGCTAGGCTGAGAGCAAGAGGTGGCTTTTTTAAAAAGTGTATTCCTTCTTTTCTTTCTTCTTTCTTCTTCTTCTTTTTAATAATAGAAAACGATTCTTCCAGAGGAGGAGATAAAAGGAGCACGTCTTCCCTTTCAAAAAGAAAAAAAGAAAGGAGGAAAAAAAAGGTGGAAAGAAAGACAGACGGAAAAAGGACCCCTAGCTATGAGGAGTGTGCATCCCAAGAAAGCTACTCTGCTTCTGACTTGCTTCCCTCCTCCACAGTCACCTTTAAATGCATCTTTTACTGCTGCGGCACATTATATTTGCAGATCATAAAATCCACCTCCAGCGCTTACCAAGACTGTCCTGACATTACTGTTTTATGACCTTGACTTATTGTGGTCACCTGGATAATATTTAAATCAACGTTATGGTCTCTCACTTATATTAAACCCGCTAGGATACTCTCCTGAAAGCCTTAAAAGGATGAATACTAGGGGGGAAAAATACCCTGGACGGAGAGGGAGGGGGGGAGACGTGCTTTTTTGGCGCGGGGGGGGGGCCGGAAATCACTTTGAAAAATACCCAGTTGTCCAGGGTTCTAAGAAATTTATTTGGCTCCATATAGAAAGATACATGCACAGATTCCACAGACAGGATATATTTAAATAACAAGCCACACACACAAAAAAAAGCACAGGCATTTTCCACTCTTCCCCGCGATAAGGTAGCGGTGCTGCCTTATTATTTTTCTTTTTCTTAAATATAATGGGTGACAGCACCGCCTCACCGGAAGGAGACTGCATAAACTACATTGAGTAAGCATTTCTCTCTCTCTCTGCTATTTCCACATATTCACACGTATGAAATTCATTGGCGTCATTATATCTTTTATTATTGTACAATAGGCAGGCTACACTAAGGTATGAAAAGCAAACTTTCAAACATAGCTAGTGTCCTAAACATTAAAAAAAATGACATAGGTGTAGATAGATCTTTCAGTCTTCCAAGCCCCCCAACACACCCTTCCCTCCGCTTTGTGCTGTCTCTGAATAACTTAAAAACATCTTAGAAGATGTTTGAAAAGCTAGTAAGCAACCAGCTGGTTCTTTATTTCACATATATAAACACTGATGCAATATATATATAAATATATATTCGCATGCTCATACTGAATGCATCTCCGCTCTATAATCTGTAAATACCCAAATTATAGAATTTAACACTTAGCCTGAGATCTCTTTCTTTTTCCCTCCCCGTCCTCCCTCCTATGCTCCTTGCAGTTATATTCAGGGGGTGGATGGGGGGAGGGGGGAATAATAATGATAATAA
The DNA here is from genome assembly GCA_032468155.1 of Oxyrhabdium leporinum. Lineage (NCBI taxonomy): Eukaryota > Metazoa > Chordata > Lepidosauria > Squamata > Cyclocoridae > Oxyrhabdium > Oxyrhabdium leporinum. The sequence continues at coordinate 1,646 of JANHFL010004973.1, forward strand.
TTAAAAAAAAATACTGCACAAGATTTGCAATGATTCTCCCCATATAGCCCATCCCTTCCTCCTCTGAACACTTTCAAGTGAAATTAAAATTGGAAGTCAGTTCGCGAATTCGGTTCTCTCTGTTCATTTTCTTGAGTTTCATCCTGCGGTTCTGAAACCAGATTTTGACTTGTCTGTCTGTTAGATTAATACTCTTGCTAATCTCCAGGCGGCGCTCGCGGGTCAAGTACATATTGAATAAGAATTCCTTCTCCAGTTCCAACGTCTGATGTTTAGTGTAAGGGCATCTTTTCTTTCTTCCGCTCTTTGCTGTCAGCCAATTTCCTGTCGTGTTTTCTGCCTTTATATCCTCTGTTAAAAATAATATTATTAAATAAGTATCTATTGGAATAGCAAAGCGAGCTTCTTAGAGTCAAGACTACTTTTCTTTTTCTGCAGCTTCTTTTGCTAATGGGAAATCTCTCGTCCACTGCTAAAAAATAATGGGCGTTCTACCTCCAACTCCTTTTTTACTTAACATTTAGCGATATATCTTTAAAAAAAAAATTAAACCAGTCTGATTAAGCATTCGGACAAATAACAGGAGCTAAGGGGTCGCAAAAAGCTGGGGCTGGAGTCCTATTTTAAACAATATTCACCTGGACATAAGCTACATAATGCTGGATCCCCCCCCAAACACACACACACACACACCCTTCGCCTATGACACATACGGAAAAACCTGAATAGGACTTTCCTCGGGGACAGACCGATTTTTTTTAAGAGACAGATCTACCAGTAGACTCCTACAGTTATAAAATTCCATCCAGGTTTGGAAAGATATTTTTAAAAAATAATAATTCCAGAAGTTTAATGATTATCCTAATTAGCTGTTGCCTGCACGCCACAAAGCTCTGCTGTGAAACTATCCCTTCATATTCAAAACTCGTCAAAAGCCAAACTAGATGGGGTGGGAGTTCCAGAGAGTGGGTAGAGGGAAATATTTTGCCTGTCTATGTTGGTTCTCTCTCTCTCTTCCCCTCCCTCCGTTCCCATAGTCCAGACTCCATTTTCCTTTGATGTGAAAGCTCTGTGTAGTTTTATTGTGAGTGAAGGTAAACTTGCGATATTACTTTTTTTGAAAAAAAATCAAAACAAACCGACCAAGATTTATTTGTACCTAAAAATGACCCATCTTCCTATCTGCCTGTAACACAGAGACATGCACACACACACATATATGCAACACCCCGACTTTTTCCAAATATCCCTTTTTCCGCACAGGGGTGCCCAACTCCAACTGCTCACTTCAGCCTCCAAATTCACAAACACCTCCCCAGATTTGAATTTGGATCTTCTACCACTGGTGGCAGAGATAATCTTAGCTCTCCCACTTCAAATATGAGGGCAAGCCTGAAGCCTTGTCTTGTCTACGGGAGTCTTCCTGTCCCAGGATCCGAATTCTTGCCCCAAATTTAGGAATATCAGCAAACTGCTCCAAAACCGACCAACGAATTCGGCTGCGTGGAAATGCCTTTCACATGTTTAGCCCTCTGCCATTGAACCCTGTTAGTTTCTTCTAAGGGTTTGCCTTCCCCCCCAAACCTTAAACTCCCTTTCCACACCTTGCATAGGGCGTGCTGGATGTACAGTAATAGAAACAGATAGGAAGACTCCATATAAGACAAAGAGAAGGTGGAAAGATAATAATTATAATTATAATCATCCCCATCCCCATCAAAATTCATCCCCCTGCTGGCATCATATATACAGTGTTGTGTTTCCAGCAAACAGCTCTCTTCCGCAAGGAAGAAAATTAAATAAAACTTTGGAAAAACCTAGGCGGGACATTTCAAATTCTTCATTAGAACTGACTGTTGAGATTAAAAGAGATCATGAAGTTGCTGTTTTTTTCCTCCCCTGTCTCCTTCTCCCTTCCGAGATCCCAAAAGTCAATCGCATTTTATTATTTTTGTTCATTTTACTTTTGTGAATTGAGGACGCTGGAGAAAGTGTAAGCAAGAAAGCGTTTGGGGCGAATAGTTTTGTAGAGATTTTCATAACCTTGACGCTGCATATTTTCTTATTTTATTGGTAGATAAAATAATCTATCTTGGTTGCGCCGAAGAGGATTGGAAAATCCATTTTAGGCCATTTTAAAATCGTATTTTAGTTCTATACAAATGTATATATAAAGACGTGGGTGGAGACATTGGTAGATGTAGATATACATATATGGACTGTACATATATATGTGTACATATGCATACCCATGCACGCATTTACATACACAGACACACATATACATGAGATCAGATGAGAGGACGAAATGCTTGCCTTCTTTGGTGGAATTCAAGCAACTTATGTGTGAAAAAGGACTTGGTGAAAGCATGCATATTAGCAGAAGTATGTATGCTTAGAAAATGTACAGGACTCCATATAAGCCAAATTGTCTCTATTTGCTTTCTACGTACGCCCCACCCCTCCAATTCCAAGCTGGGCTTTGTGAGGCTATGGAGTCCTACACGCCAAAGTAAGAAACACCTTTCTTTTTATCTGTATCTATCCCCAATAGTTTTTTGGGAAGGTGTAGGAACTCTTTGCATAAAGTTAATTCTATTTTGAAGAAAACAAACTCCACATTTAATGCTTCCATTTTCTTCATTCCTTCTCTTCCCTTCCTTCATTGGGAGTAAAGGTGACATATAAATATAATAAATAATAATAATAAATAATAATAATAATAATAATAATGCATATTTAAGCCCTTTCCAACCCTTCTATCCACTGGCTCCCTTTTAGGCTTCACCTGCAAGATAAATTTAAGTATCTTCTGTGAAAGTCCCTTCTTCATTCCTCCAGGAGCTGTTCTTGCCCAGAACACCTTAACTTTAAGCAGAGCTTCCTACACCTTCGCAAATGGAGGAGGAGGAAGAGGAGGAGGAGGAGGGTGGGGGAGAAGACTTTGTCTATGCGCAAAACCAACCCTTGAAGCAGCAACCTGGGTGATTCAGGGGGCATGCAGCTTTGATAATGGAGCTCAACAATCAAGTCCAGTTTGAAGTGTTTGGCAAACCGTTCCCGGCACACCTCGCTTCCCCTCCCCTCCGGCCACCTTCGCCCCCAGCCCGCAGCCCAGCCCTCGCCAGTCAAAATCTCCTCAAGACAATCACCACGGCCACGCCACGCCAGCACAACACAACATCCCAAAGAACTTTAATGCCTGCTTTTCAGGGCTGGGGGGAAAGGAGAGGAGAGAAGGGGTGGGGGAGCTCATCCAGAGAGCACGTTTGAGAAGTTGCAACCGCTCCTTGAACCACTCCCTCGCCCCTCCGAAGGGGCTCGTTCAGCGCCAGAACCCCTTGGGAATCTCTGCCTGAGACACAAAAATCAACTTCGCCAACGTAACCAGACCACGTCGCCTGCCCCTTCTCCCTGTCAGCCCCAGCTGCTGCCCCCACGAAAACCACATCACGCCAGGCATGGGCGTCCACTTCTGGCCAGGATGACTGAGACACACTGCGGCGCCTTCTTTCAAAGGGATTTTAGGGGGGTGGTTGTTGTTACTGTTATCGTGATTATTCTCGCTGTCTGTCATGGTGCTCGTTTCGTTTTGGGGGCTCTTAGTGGCTGGGCGCTTCCGAGCAAACATCGCCACAGGTCCCAAAGAGAAAAGTTGGTGGAGTTTGACTGCAGCCCCAGAGGCTAGAGCTCTGCTTCTCAAATCATAAGCCTAATAATAACAGCAACAATAACAACAACCACGGCCAGCACAATAACAATAACAACCACCTCCAAACAGCACCAACCGCAGCCGCTGCCCATTCCCCTAGGGTTCCTCTCCTGGGAAGCCAGCAGAAGGATTACCCCTTACCTTACCTTTTGCCTCCAGGTCAGAATTGTCACTGCTGCTCTCGGCACACTTCTGCCCGCTTTGCTCCGTTTCCGACGGGCTGAGTTTGGCCACGGGGAGATTCTTCTCGCTCTTGACGTCGCCAGCCGGGCTGCTCTGCAGGTTGGGGTCCGGCTTGGCGCTTTCGGGGAAGCTCCCTGGTGCTCCTGGCTGGGCGAGGGAGGCGGGTGGCGGAGGTGGAGGTGGGGGTGGCCGCTCGGGCGGCGGCTGGGGCTGTTGCGCGGCGGTGGCGGCGGCGGCCGGCGGCGGTGGGCCCGGGGGCTGCTCCCGACGCTCGCTCGGTTGGCTGAGACCCGCCCTGGGTTCAAAACCGGCCTCGTAAGCGCTGGGGCTGCCGCCGCTGGGCGCCTTCTCCAGGGAGGAATAGCCCGGGGTGGCGCGGTAGTAGCTAGGCAGGGGCACCTCCTGGTCAGCGAGGCAAGCTTCAGGCATCTGCCCGGGGTAGAGGGTGGCCTCGGGAGCGCTTTTCGCCCTTTTCTCGGCGTTGTACATGCAACAAGCATTTTCTTCCTTGACACTGGTCGGGAAGGAGCAGGAGGGCAGCTGCCTTGCAACAGGTTGCTCGATTCGGTAAGTATTTTTAGGGTCACACCAGGCATCTAGCTGAGACAGGTAAGGTGGGTAGGTGTTGAGGGACAGCCCGCCGGCGTGGTTCACCTCGTCTCTTTTGGAAAGAGCCGGGATGATCCCACAGTTCCTCATCATTCCACAGTTGAAGTCGTTCGCAGACTGCATATACATTCCTTGATTAGAGGAATAATTCTCTCCCCGGAAGGTACCAGCCAACGAGTCCATCAAAAACGAGTTAGGAGTCACATTGTTGGGACATGACATTTTCAGAGAAGGATTTTAAGGAGGAATACTACAGCCAGGAGCTGACATCTTTTTTTTAGGGAAAAAAAAATATCAGCACCATAATTATCCACGCATCGGTCCCAACCACGTGATAACTAGGCCAATGAGGATTGAAAATGGCCTTGATGATTCAGACGCCAGTGACGTCACCGGGGTCAAGTTGTTGCGAGCGAAGAAAACCTGCGTGGAGCAACAGCGACATCTATCCGCTTCTGGAAGGTAGGGAACCCAGGACCTTCACATTGAACAAAGGAGAGCGACACGCTTTTTCCTCGAGTTTGTTTACCAATGAACGAACGCGTGTCTGCAACGAAGTGGGGGAAAATAAAGGAAGTGAACCCGTAAATAGAAGCAAAGTCAAATTCAAATTAAAAGGTCAGCAAAGAATCCATCCATCTATCTATCTATCTATCTATCTACCTATCTATCTATCTATCATCTTTTAAATAAATACAAACATTGGAAGAAAAACAAATAAGTCAATAATCGAACACTAAATGAACTTTTGGATTCTTTGAATTTTTCATCCCAATTAAACTCGAAATGCATAGAAAATGTTTCTTTCAGCTATCTTCTAATTTCTTCAATACTTTGTGGATTCAACTGTTAGCCGTGGGACAGTGAGTTTACTTCCCAAAAATCTTTAGAAAATCATTGTCATCGTAATCATCAACTGGAGTCAAAGAAATATGTAGCACTCGGGTTAAATCACTAAAGAGATTTCCATTTGAAAATAGTCATTGGCATTTGTGCTGTTTTAGTGTTTATTCCAAAAGTAGTTTTCTTGCCTTTATTGTACGAATTCCACCTTTAAGCATTTTTTTTTTGGGGGGGGGAAACTCCATCCTCAAATTTTGACCAAAATAACCCATGTCATTATTTTAAAGTAAGCATCAACCCTATTTACACTGCTTCAGAAATCCAAACATAAGCATACATTTGTAAATAAACTGTTAAGGTACATTAAGAAAACTAAAACAGCATTCTTTTCTAGAAGATTGTGTGGATTTGGCATCTACTTCTTTCAGGAAATTATCAGAATTAAATAAAGTATCAAATTGTGGGCTGTATAAGGGTGTATCGTTTATTTAGCAGAAAGAGTGCTTAACCACAATTTTATGCACAATTTTAGTTGATCTTTATTTTTATAGATTTCACACTAAGATTTCTTTTTAAAAAGAAATGATTGTTTCCTTTAGTTAATTTTCCTTTTCTAGGTTCATTTGCTTTACTTTTTATGCTTGCTTTCTCCTTGCCGCCTCTCTTTCTCTCTTTGAACTTAATGATCTCAGAATAATAAATGTTATCTCATAGAATAAGTTATGTTGAACGAGATGTTTTTCTTGTGGCTGCTCTCTTTATTGGACATTTTCTAAATTGGGTTGCAATTAAGTCAAATTGTTCTTTAGCGTATATTAAATTGACTAACATGTTAAAATCCCAAACTGACAATCCTGTTGATGATTGTCAGCTTGAGATGTTTTCTCTGTATTTTATGTGTGAGTGGGCATGAATGAGTAGAGTTAAGAAACAGTTGCCATCTAACTAAGGATTTTCATCAAGAGATAAATAATGATCATACTTATCACAATAACCACAAGAACAGATTCACTCAATGGAAGGAACCTCAAGATCATCACAAAGGGTTTGAAACCTTTAGAGGGTTCAGAGTCATTTTCAAGGGGTGGATTGGCTGTCTTTTCAAAAACAGATAAATAAAGAGTGGGGGAAATTTTACTCAAAAAGATTGAGAGATGTGGAAATGTGGAACTTAACCAGTTTTGGTTAAATATCTATCTATCTAGAGATTTTAAAAATAGGCTGAATTGCTGCCTAAAGCCAGCCAGGCTTTAAAAAACAAGTTTTCAATGACCTGGTTTTACAATTCAATTTGGCTGTTGCTTTGAAAGGACTTGCAAAGCTGGGGGCCCCACCTTCAACCCCCCCTCCCTCCGATCTTCAAGGGTGAGAAGTTTTAATATCTTAGGCCAAGGAAGTCTTAAACCACATAATTCTATTTGTCTCAAGTCCTCCTTCACACACAAATGCCCTCCTCCCCCGCCACACAATTCAAAATACAACATGCTAAGAGCTCTCCTGCACTTTAAAGATTGTTTTGCTTCCTTTGGAAAGCGATCCCTGACTTTATAGCCTCTGTTTGTGTTATCTGCATAGGTCTTTTTTAAAAACAGTTTGAGAGAAATCGTTCTGTTTTATGACATCCCACGAAAATTCCACATAATATTTATAAGCAAAGAATAAAATTTTAGCATGGGAGCCAATGCTTCCTCATTTATAGGTAAAGGAATTAAAGACCAATACAGTTTGGCACTATATAGCTTTCTCCCATTCTCTCCCAGTTCTCCCTCCCGCCCCCACCTCTTTATTTTTGCAGTTTATATAGCTAACTCAATCATTTTTGGCTCCAAAGCTCGAGAGATCCCTTCATGGATGCATTTTTGGGGAGAAAAACTGTCTAGATGAAAATGAAGTGACAATACATTTTCCATATCTATGTTTTCCACTCTGGATTCTTGCCTGTGTTGAATCCATCCTTTCTCCCTCATGGGAAATAGGAAAAAGGAAGCCCAAATTGCACTGAGATAAAAGCCTGTCAAATAATACTATTTCTCCCCCCACCCCCAGATCTTTTTCAGAGATTCATATATACAGCATTGAGGACTTTTTATCAGATTGAATATAACTGGAGACAGAATAGAAGGGTTTTGAATGTGTAAAGCCGGTAGAAATTAAATATTGATTGCCTATTTGTCATTATGATTGCTTCATTTAAAAAGAAGAAGAAGAAGAAGAAGCGTATTTGTTTCTGTCTGTACAAACACATGGAAAAGTTTCCAGTGTAAATTGGGTTGATAATGGAAGCTTTCCACAAACAGATTGTTATAATGGCTAATGGAATGGCGAAAACACCAGATTCATTTAAAAGATCGAAACATACTTCTTAGCTTCAGTTCAGAATATGCTTGTATATGTGCGTCTAAACGTATACATTAAATGGAGGTCTTGCTGTAAACCCGAGCAAGCGAGTGCATGTAGAAGTCCAAATAATACTTAAAGTAAAAAATAATTAGAAGTATGATAAACATGGATCATTAATGGAAAAAGGAATAAAATTCATCAGCTTAAGTAGAACCCCCATTGGGAAAATGCCTTACTCTAATTGTAGAAAAGAAATGCCAACAAATGCTATTAAAACTTAAATGGAGGGAAATCTCTACGTGCGGAAAAAAAGATCTTAACATCTCAATCTGGCTTTTTAACATTTCTTTAGAAACAAAACGTGTAGCGCATATTAGGTTAAAAAGAATTAGTAATAAAATAAAACCACAAAAGAAAGATTGAGGTTGCAGGCTGACCGAGGGTCAGGCGGCTTACACCTAAGTAGAATTGATGCTGGTTTGTGTGTGAGTGCCTTTGGATTCATTAATGCATTTATCTTGGGCCTGGTAGTTATTTGGAATTATTTGACTGAAGTAAAAGTCAGGAAGTGATTAATATTTTAAAAAGTCAAAGAAACAGGATAAAGTGCGTCCTGCCAGTTTTCTGCCTTCCTGAGTATATGGAGCAATCTGCAGACGGGCTCCTATTGTCTGCAGTGTCTGATTGCTCTTTCCCTGAATGCCAAAGGCAGACAGTTCAGCTGACCCCCCAAAAGAGGTCTTGAAACCAGGTCACCCTTCGCTTCCCTTGGAACAGCCTTCAGCCCCAAAGACAGAGGGCACGCGGCTGCAAGGAAGGAGTGGGTTGCAAACAGACAACCAGAGG
>JANHFL010004973.1:36906-48091 GCA_032468155.1 Oxyrhabdium leporinum
GGGGGGGGGGGGGGGTGAGAACTATACAGTATTCTAGCAGCACTTCCAAAGAGCACCTTGGTATTATAGGGGTGGAAATTAAAATATATTTCCCTTCATTGCATGGGTTGGGGGGGGTACAGGGGTTAACCCATTTTTGCCTCTCATCCCAGCAGAAGCTGCCCCCTGTTTCTGCTTCTGTATTTGGGGTCCCCAAAAATAAAATTCTGTTTAGATGGAAGTGAGCACGATAAAATGTAATACGAAGAGAAAGGAGAATCGTGTTGTTTTTAAATTGTGATTCTTCTAGGGGATGTAATACTTGGGTACATCACCTGATTGTACCATTAGATATCCTGACTTCAGGATACCTAAAAACAAGCACAAAGAATGCTTTTGGCCTAATAGACACAGCCCTTCATAGTCTGCACTGTAAGTCTGCTAGTCTTAAACCATCTTTAAGCAAAAGCTTTGCCTTAAAGGTACTTCTCCCTTTGGGGAACATTTCTACTAAAAATGTGACTCCGAAGACTCTTCAAAGATCAAAAACAGGAACTCTTATTGTCCCTTTCCCTTCTCTTGGGGATTTTCCACCCCAGCAAAAAGTGCCTTAATGAGCACCCTGGCTTTTTTCTCTTCCCCAGAAAGCAGAATTACTCCTAGCAATTCTAGAGATGGGGTGGGCGGCATGGGCAGCAGAGAGATATACTTTCCGCTTCCTAATGAATTCATTTTAAAGCCGTAGCTATGAAATACACCCCTACATAAAAAGAAGCAGCAGCCAGCCGGGCTCAGGAACAATACACATTTTTACTGCTAGCAACAATTTGTCCAACCACTCACTGGTAATAAATAAGTTTTATCTATTTGGATGAACGCTTAAGCATCTTTGGAACCAAGCATTCCCGCTTCAAGGTGAGCCAGACACAATTTTCTACACAATTTATGCTACTATATACAGTTCAGATGTGTTGGCCGGGGTCCAGGGTCCTACCGATTTCTGCACAGTCTCTAGCCTTCTTGTTATTTTCTGAGCCGTCCTCACCTCAAAGTGAAACCGAGAGGAAGCGGTGTTTGGGTGGTAACTTTTACCCCCCATCATGGGGGTGGAATTAAAGTGGAAGCCGCAGACGCAGGATACCGTAGTTTGTCAATGAAATCTGCATCCTGCGGAGGCCAAAAGCAAGCCTCCAGCTGATTTTCACGACTGTGAATAAGAGCTCCTGGCGGATCAGAGTCAGAGCGTGCCTGCTTGCATTCATTCATTAGATTTTTTTCCCCCGGTGAGAAACTTGAAAGAAAGCTCTGCGGTGGAAGCTGCTGGCCCTTACTATGTTTACTTGGAAGTAACTCACCCAGAATTCTAGGAGGCCTAGGAGGCAATTCCCAGGTTTGCCAGTATGAATCTGCCAGCGATAATAATGACAATAGAACTGTGGGTTCTATATATAAAGCACAGCTCTTGAGGAGGTCCAAAGTGCTGGGTCAACATTAACAAATCTAGCAACAGGCCTGCAGCAGAAGATGATCCCTTCTCTCTCTACCCCGGACCAGGACCAGTAGCTGGGCTAGGCCTATGCCTCTTCTTGAGCTATGGTTTGATGCAAACTATTCACAAAAGCATTGCCATTTGCACAACTTGCTCCAAATAACTACGTTGGGTTAAGGTAGGGGTCCCCAACCCAGGGTCCGTAGACTGGTGCCAGGTCACTGCATGTCAGAAACCTGTCCACGCAAACAAGAGAAGCCCCGTCCACGGGATGCAGGCAGCACATGATACCATGTCCCTTTTGGGGCCATGGAAAAACCTCTCCACAGAACCCATCCCTGGTGCCCAAAAGGTTGGGGACCACTGGGTTAAGGTCCTGCCAAGGAAAAAAACATGGAACTCCTAAACTAAACTACCCTACCCTAATCTAAAATTTAAGTCACCAGCTCCTGTTTCGGTCCTTCCCGGATTCTTAAGTAAAATAAACCAGCAACTCTTTTCCTGCCAAAGTTTGCTGGACTGGCCCCTTGTTCTGCTGAAAATTTCCAGATTTGGTGCGACTTATCCCGAGCCTTATTTAGGGCTGAGCTGCAGGGAAAACTTCTTTTTTTCTCTCTCTCTCAATGAAATGGGCTGAACCCTATCAAGCTGTCGAAATGCAGAAGTAGGTCCCCCTGGTACCACTCTTGGATGTGGTCCAGGACACCTTGGCATACACAGGCTTGGCGCAGTTCGTGATCCAAGATCTCCTTAAAGTAGTGCACCAGGAGGCGCTCGGGCCAGTACTGCAGCTTCCCAGCACCCGTCGGAATTCCCTAACGTATTCCTTGGCTGGGCGGCCCCTCTGTTTGATGCCTTTGATCTCCGTTTCAGGCTCTTGGCTTTGAACTGTGTCCTCAAATCTGGTTCTCAGCTCCTGCAGGAAGTCATCAGTGTTCTTGAATTCTAGGGCACCCTTGTAGCGGAGTTGGATCACCCACTCCACTGCTTCATCCTCTAGGTTCTCTGTGATGGCAGAGATCATCTCTTGGTCCCCGTAGTGGTCAATGTGGGCCCAAACTCAGTTTAGATAAAAGAATAGTTTGTCTGGACTCCTGCCAAAGATAGCTCTGAAGTGGGGTGTGGTGGCCCGCCACACAAGTGGTGGAGGCGATGGCAGTGCAGGGACAGGAGCAGGTGTCGACTGGAGCTTGCCCCAGACTTTTCCCAGGTAGTAAGCCCATCTGAGCAGCACCTGTCTGGCCAGCGGCATCTGGGTTGTCCCAATGGACTAGTGGGCCTCCAACATCAAGGAGGGCTCCGCAGTAGCCCAGGGCTCGACCGAACTGGTGGAGGCGGTGGAGGGCTGACAGGCCGGGCTGTCAGGAAGATAGACTGGGTCCGCTTGGGGAGACTCTGCTGATGGGAGTGGCATAGGAGTTACTTCTCGGTAAATTGGTCTCTCTGGGCAGGAAACATAAAAGTTGGCTGACTGAGGACTACAATTGCCTGCCTAGATTGCTGATGCCACCCTACACTGCTGAGACTCAGCTGGCTGAGCCTCTCTGGCAACCCCTCCAGGGTATGACTGCAGGCCGTGGTCTGGTACTTCCATTTCCCAAACTTGCTAAGAACCAGGAGTTCCGCCAACCTCCACTCGAGGATGGTGGACCTCTCCTTCCTCATCGAGGTTATTGGGTGTTCTCTTGCTGGCTCCTGGAATGCAGATCAGTAGCCAAAGTCTTCCTCCACCCGGTAGAGCTCCTGGGTGGCCAGCCACTTGGTGTGTACTGTGGGCCGGGCACCCAACTGGTCCTCGACCTTCACTGCTGCTGCTGCCTCCTGCTGTGGTAAGGGGAGGGGAATTGTAGGCTTTCGGCGACTTCTCCACAAGCTTCGGTGGCGCCCACCATCTCCTCGGTTTTCCCTAAGTCTTCCTGCTGCCTGTTAGACCAGGTAAGCGGCCAGGGCTCAGGACCTCAGATAGCGGCTCCTGATGGAGTGGAAATTTTCTTTCATTTTAGTAGAATTGGTTTAATGTCAGGGTTCCGAGTAACGCACCTATAGCAATCAAAACTCTGAATCAGTTGGATTCCTCAAAGAATAGATTTATTGGATATGTCTTATTGACACAAGCTGGTGAAAACTGACTTTAAATGTTCCTGCAGTTTTCACCTAATTAAAAGGAAAAGTTCTTTCACTTTCTCCAAACAATCAGTCACATGGTCCAATCAGGATACAATCCAGTTGCTAGATGACTCCAGTCCCCTCCTTCTGGACGCCTGGTGGGAATGTTCTTGGTTCCCAAGAGAAAGTATTTTATTTTGTCTACAGCACCCCAGCTATCTGTACTTCCCCCTCCCTTTCCCACAGCTCCAGTTGTGGCGGTACTGAAGCCCCAAAATGGCCACAGCCAGGTCAGCTTCAGGGTTGACACGTGCTTTGTGTATTGGTGATTCAGAAAATTCCACTGACCCACATGAGGGCTTTTCAGAGGTGCAAATGAATGCATGCATTATAGTTGATCCATCAGTTTTTCTAGAATAACAGTTTCCTCCATGAATACATTGAGTCTATTGCAAACATAATATTATCTGTTACTTTAAAAAAAAAAAAAAAAAAGTTCCTTCCTTGTTTTTAGTAACCTTTGGGAATGTTGGACAGCAACTCCATCATGCACACCCATGGATGAAATGATGGGAATTGTACTCTGCTTCTATAAAAGATATCTCACTATATCTCCATTTTTTCAGCTGTTTCAAAAAGAAGTCTTTATTAATGGTTAATGTATTGCATGCTATACTGCATTAATTGAAGATAGTATCACACACATTAATTCAGTTTGTAATCCATTTAGTCTATCTACTAGATTGTTTTCATTTTAGCATTTGGCTTTCTTTTATACACTGCCACGATACTCCCCATAATATTTAGATATCTATTGCATGTGTTGATTTTTACCAATTAATTTAACTAAATTAATCATTTGTATCAAGCCTAGATGAATCCAATTCCAAATATTAAACCAGGTATTTTGGGCATCAGTTTTGAAGCCTAGATCAACCTTTTCACAGATTTGTACCACTTTAGGATATGGCAGTATTTGAGTACCACCAGTGGCTTAGCAAGATGTCAAAAACAATGACCAAAAAAAAGGTGGGAAAAGTGATAAAGTACACCCACTTACCACACTTTTAATGGGAAACTTGTATCTGTTTCTCTGACATTAATATTTGCACTCATGGCTGGAAAGTGCTTACTGATAGAATTAAGTCAGATTCCAGCTGAAGACAATTCCTTTCCTTAATTTTTATACATGTCAATGAAGAAAATGCCTTCTCGCACAAGTATGTGGAACCAAATGGCAGTAACTCTTTTCCTCCCACTTCTGGGTATAGTTTTGCAACTTGGCTCCAGAACTCAGTCAATGTTTTTTCATTAAAAAGTTCCTTCAAATTACAGTCTGTTGTCAATTCCAGAAGTGCTTCTTGATCTTGAGAGGAAAGGTCAACGTTCCCAACATTTTCTATAATGAAAGGCAATGCAACCCAATGGATTCCAATATTGCATCATCTTGACACAAATGGAAAATATAACGCAAACTCGGTGTGCAATGTTTCCAAATCCTAGTTCAATAAAGTCTGACACATTGGGAAATGATGGAATATTTCCTTTCTTTACTTAGCCTATCCACAGTGAGATTTTCTTGTAGAATACACAAACTTTGTCTTCCATGATGAACGTGTTATGACTGTTCTGCAGTGACCAATTAAATTCATTTAGTGTTTAAATATGTCAGCCAAATAGACAAGGTAGGACACCCAGAAGACATTTTCAAACTTTTCTGCTAGGGGTGATGAAACATTTGTCAGGAACAGATGCGTGTCTCGTAGCTCGAATAATCTTGATAGTGTTTCACCTCTCGACAGCCGACGTACTTCTGTATAAAGAGAAGAGTGCTGTGCTTAGAATCCAAATCCTTGCATAATTGTCGGAATAAATGTCCATTCAGTGGCTGGCTTTTGATGAAATTTATTATTTTTGCACCATCCTCCAAAATCTCATGTAACAATGGGCTCATCAGTTTAGAAGCAAGTGCATGTCTATGCAAGATACAATGATTTGAAACAATGAAACTGTTTATTGTCTTAACTTGTGCTATTACGCCTGAAGCTCTTCCTTTAATAGCTGCTGCACTATCAGAACAAATTGCTACACACCAAGTCCATAATATTCCATGTTCACTGAAAAATTGGCAATTATTGTGAATATTTCTTCCCCAGTCTTTCTGCCAGGTAGTGGGCGGCAAAATAATATTGTTCCAGCATATTGTCCAAATCAAAAACACGCACAATGATAATTAAGCCCAGAATAGATACTTTGAACTTGAAGTTTCCTGCCTTTTCTTATATGTTCTCTGGCTATTTTGAGCGCAACAGGAATGATGAGTCATGGATTGAAAGCCTTTCAGCTCCTCCATGGAAAATGTGGAATCAAATCCACAGCAGTTCTTTCCAATCCAATGAATAATACATGATGACTCATGCATTTGACTGTATTTCACATTCAAAATGCTGAGAAAAGTTTAATGGTATTATCTTGTCTAGGACATTGTCGCGTACCACCTGCTAGGTGCCGAAGTACCACCAGTGGTATGTATACCACCAGTTGAAAAGCACTGACCTAGATGACCACAAAGGGCATTTGCAGAAGGGTCACAAAAGTCAAGATGGCAACCTCAACTGACTAATTGAAGCCCTGTGTTTGACCTCCCCAATCAGATCCCTTAGGAAAGAAAGACCCTAGACTCCATTTGAGTGAAATGATAGGTTCTTCTGCTATAGGTTGCTGGTTGTAGTAAAGTCAGGTAAGATTCCTGTGTGAAAGATTACAAATTTTCCCCTTATCCCAGCCTTCCCCTCTTGACCAGTTCGTCTTCTGACAGTGGAGAGCTACATAGGTGTTTTAAGATTGGCTGAGATGTTTGGGGCGATCCACATTCCTTTCTCAGGATGCATGGCCTTGAAGATTGGCACAAACTGGTTCCGCATCTCTCTGGTCTACATCAAATTGTTGTTCCCCCCTCTCCCTTTCTCATCACATCCCCATACATGTTTTTCACCCGTTTGCCCCTCTTGCCCCCTCCCCTAACTTTAGATGGCAGGATGCTGGCAAGGCACCAAGCCACAGATGGCAGAACTAACATACTGCCTCCCTTGTTAGAGAT
The DNA here is from genome assembly GCA_032468155.1 of Oxyrhabdium leporinum. Classification (NCBI taxonomy): domain Eukaryota; kingdom Metazoa; phylum Chordata; class Lepidosauria; order Squamata; family Cyclocoridae; genus Oxyrhabdium; species Oxyrhabdium leporinum. The sequence continues at coordinate 43,581 of JANHFL010004973.1, forward strand.
TTTAGTCCTATAGAGAAAACAAAAGAGACAAATGCAAATGCATAATTAATTTGACAGTCATTGAGGCTTATCTGGGTATTGTTCATGGAACTTCTTAAGCAATTTGGATGCTTTAGTATGTTTGGAGTCCACTCACTCAGTTTCAGAGGGAAGGAAGCCCTTTCATGCCACTAAATACTGGGTTTTGCCTTGATGTGTGCAGGAGTCCAATATGTCCTTGACTTCAAAATGCTGCTCCCCTTTAAGTATGATGGGATTAGGAGAAGGTGTTATTTTAGGGTGTAGGGAAGAAGTTATTTCCAGTTTGTTTTGTCCCACTCATACACACACACTATGGGTATAAGGAGTCTTTATGAAGGCTTCTGAGTCTGAATTGATATTCCTCGGCCATTCCCTGTGCCAGCACCAGCTCAACCCCAGTGAGTTACACAAGCTATTCAAATGAAGCCAACACTAGTTCTCAAGGCAAAGGCAAATCCAGTCCACTAGGCAAAACCAAGTTCCCAAGGCAAAGACAAATCCAGAAGACAAGGCATGTCCACAGGCAAAGGCAAATCTGCAAGGCAAAGGCTAGGCAACAAGTCAAGGCAGGGCAAGACCACAGCTGAAGAGATACAATCCAAAGTTCAAGGCAAGAACACACAGCAAAGAAAACATGTTCCCAGCATTGTCTCCATCTGTCTGCTGTGCTAAATAGCCAGCTTCTGAAGCAGCCCATCAAGAGGAGCTTTGCAAGTAATCAGGCTGACCTTTGCTGCTGCTGCTGCCTTTTCTCTGCCCTACATGTTCTTGGATCAAGTGCAGAAGTCAGTTTTTCTTCCTTATAGTTGACCAGCTGCAGTTGTGTGATTTCCCCCATCTGAAACCTCAGGGCTCTCCTGCTGCAGCTGTGTTTCAGTCAAATCACTCTCAGACAGCTGCTTGGTCGGTCATTGACCAAATCCCCACCTGACGTGTCTGGAACTGGTTCATCCTCTTCTGAACTGACATCTGGAGAGGTATCTGGGGAAGTGTCCAGGGGAGTCATTACACGGTTTTAGGAGGCTGCAGTGGAATACTAGATGGACATGCCTAAGGGTTTTTAGTAATTCAAGTTCCACAGTCACAGGGTTAACAACTCTTTTTACAGGGAAAGGGCCAACGTACCACAAAACCAGTTTTTGGGAGGTTGTCTGCAGCAGTAAAATCTGATTCTTTTAAACATTGCTGTGTTTAAATATCTTTATATACAAGTAATACTTGGCTTACAAGGCAACTGGTACCAGAATTCCCATCACTAGCGATGGCAATCCCTCCAGTCTGAGTTGCTATTGTCAACTGAATCCCACCATTGTTGGCAATGCAACTTCCTACTAGCTTGCTATAACCAACTCAGTGTGAAAATCAGCAAGTAGTCACAAGTTTCAGGCTGGCAAGCAAGTGAGTGGCTGCTGCTGGATGGAGGAAGGAGACGGGTGTGTGCATGGATGCGAGGGAGGCATGGCAAGGGTTGGGGAAGGTTCACAGGGGGCACTCGGGAGATTTACTCCAGTAATCTGCATCCTTCCCTGCTAGCTTCCCTATTGAATTTCTGGGGAAGCCAGCATGAAATTTAGTGAATGCAGTCATATGAGGTCCCTCTGGTTCTCTATCTTTTGGATGACAAAATTGTCAGCTAGGTTGGTTAAAAACCTGTTCGATCTCCCACTTGATGCAGAATTTGTTTCCTGGTTGATGTCAGGGTGGTTAAAGTCCCTCATTACTACCTGTGTTTCCTACATACATTAGTTAACTGGTTAGCAAAAAGTTCATCTATTTCTTCTGTTTGATTGGGTGGCCTGTAGTATACACCTATGGCAATGTCATTCTTTTTTTCCTTTTATATTGACCCATATACATGCTAGGGGGTTTTCATTTTTGATCTTGTGCATTTCTGAAGATATGTAGTGATCTCTTACATACAGTGCAACTCCACCTCCTTGTTTTGTAGATCTGTTTCTTTTTAACAATTTGTATTCTTCCATTAGTCTTCCAGTCATGATATCAGCCCTGCCCCAGCTGGCGCTCTCTAGGAAAGAAAGACATTTGTCTCCATCAGAAGATTACAAGGCTCTTTTACTAGAGACAGCTGGATGCAGAGAAAGCAAGGGCATATCTGAAGAAAACCAATGCTAATTGCTACATTGTTCCAAACCCTCATGTAGGTAATGCAGACATGGTCCAGGAAACCAAAGTTCTCTTGGTGACACCAACCCTTTAGCCAGTGGTTTATGTCTACAATAAATCTTGTTTTATCCACCATAGATCACTCCAGTCCTCTTCAGAACAGACACACACTTAAGGAAATAAAATGACTGATTTGGCAACTGCCAATCAGGATTACAGAATTTTTTCAATTCCCCAATAGAATAAAATAGATCATTTTGTAATGCTTTGGAGGAGTGATTTTATAAATCAGAAGTCTTAAGTGACTTAAAACTGTCACTTTCTTTACTGGACCATTATCTGATACCGTAATTCCATTATAGAAATCAAGCTGTTCTTAATACACATCTAGAGCTACTACACTGAATCAATCTTAGCCTCTATTTCACAGTTGGATGATATGCGGTGACAGGATGCTTGTATGGAAAGCTATGCTATTGCAAAGCTACGCTATTACTTTCTGGAAGAGAGAGAGAAAAACAAACAAGTTTTTTCCCATTGTTATCTTCTCCACCATCTTCACCCTGGTAGAGGAGTTCAAGATGATGGAATAGCTTTGAAACACAAATTGAGTTACCGTGTTCAAAGCAGATCAGATTCTGTCCTTTTGACTGATCAAGCCCAGGTTGTTCCTCTCAAAATTATACTTGCAGAACGGAAAATGGGGAGAAATTGTATATGGAAGAGGAAGATGAAAAGGATATGTCTAGTTCGATGGAAGATTGATCAAAAACTTCTTATACTGTGAAGATTTGTTACAGGTTACATTTCTTCTTGATTAAACAAGCAGGGATGGTGACAGCCTTTGTTATTCCAATATATAAAAAATGCACAAATTCTTTGAATCACATTACCTATCAGTAATCTTCACAGTAATCAATTAACTTTGGCAAATAGTTTACAAAGAAGCAACAAATAGATTACATCTAATCTGAGTCCACATCAGAATCATTTCAAGATTTATTGTGCAGTTAGAACACAATGTATTGCAATTGATTCACATGAACTGTATTGTATGGCTTCATTGTGCAAAAATTCATTGTGAGACTGAAATCTCAGCTTCCACTTAGTTCTTCTCAGCATGGAGAAGTAGAAAGCTGGTGAGAAGGAGATGTATGCAGAGAATGAAATTGTGCAAGCAGAAGACAGAGAAAGAGCGGCAACAGTGATGGAGTGTATAAAAGGAAAGCTGTAATATATGCAAGAAAACAGCATTTGAGTTGAGTCTGATTGGTGCTGGAATTGTGCTCTTCTGATTTAGAAGGAACCAATGATAGTTTTGCATTGGTGGGATATTTTTTCAATCCAGCATATAGCCCTGGATATTGGTTACTTTCTCCCACCCAAGGACAGACCAGGGTGTAAGCCCACTTAGTTTTTCCAGATCAACCAAGATCAGCTCAGTGCCGCTTCCCAAGCAAAGCAGAGACTTTTAAATAATTGACCACATCAGTTTCAGAGCTTCTTCATAAAATATTACATACTTGTTGCCAGGTATTTTCATTTACATACATAGTGAGCATATTTCTAAGTGAAATAGATGCATGTTCAGCGCAACACGCCTACTCAAATAACCACAGAGAAAATGTATACATATCATTATTGTTATTTCAGCACCACAATGTTTGGTTGGTCGTGGAAGACGCTATAAATCATTTGCATGAGAGAGGAAAAACGTTGCCTTGCAATGCAATGCCTAACATCTCTCCAGTGAGAATGCAACTCTTGGCAGAAAAATATCCTCCTCCTGAATTATTTTTTCTGCAGCTCATTTAGAATTTCCTTCCAAGAATTTTTGCGTATTGATTGTTCAACGATTCTTGTGAGGTACTTGCAGCATCGGATGGGCTATAAATCAAATTTTTTTTAATGTGATGCATTTTGTTTCAGCTTGTTGGGTGGGTAGGGGGGTCTGAATATGGTACTCAAGGTCAAAGGGAGAGCAGAGCCTCAATTCTCTGGCTAATGTTTAGTCAATCTCTTTCAGCATTAGCCCTCCACCAGAGGATTTGGAAAGGCGTAAGGGGAAAGAGAGGACCCCGTGCCCTGTCCTCGGCTCCAGAGAGATAGGCTAGAATATAAAAGGAGGAAGTACAGGTAGTCCTTGACTTATGACCACAATTGAGCCCAACATTTCTGTTACCAAGTGAAACATTTGTTAAATTAATTTGACCCATTTTACTACCTTCCTTGCCACAGTTGTTAAGTGAATCATTGCAGTTATTAAGTTAGTAGATTAGATTAGATTAACAGAGTTGGAAGGGATCTTGTATCATCTAGTCCAACCCCCCCCCCCCAAGCAGGAGACCCTACACCATTTCTGACAA
>JANHFL010004973.1:81043-92591 GCA_032468155.1 Oxyrhabdium leporinum
TCCTCTTCCCCATCTATGTGACTGTGTGGGGGGGGTGAGGGAGGGAGAGATGGATAGAGACAGACAGACAGACAGACCGATAGAACCATATTTTAACCAGATCCTAACCAAATTAACTCTAAAAGGAAGCCCTCTTAATCGTCATCTTGCTTGGAATAACATGCAGTGGACTAAAGATAACAAGACTTTCATTAGCCAGGTTTTCCAAATTACAGAATATCTAGGAACGTCAGTATGAATAGATTGGTGAATTCCTTGGCACATAAACTTGATCAAAGTGTTCTTGTTTGGAGTGCAGGGGTTAGCAAAAAATCTAACCAGCTGCCAAAATGGATCTCATCTCTCCTTCTCCCTCTCCCCTCCACACGAGTGTGCGCACGCGCACACACACACACACACACACACACACACACACACACACACGCATACTTACTTCCCATCCCCTCTCCATACTCTGTAGTGGGCAACAGGAATTCTGGTTTGTAATGCACACCAGTAGAGATATAAATTATTTATAATGTGCCTTTCAACAAGCACTACATGCTTTAGATGTTAAAGGCTTGAAGGATTCTTCTTAATATCTGGCTTGCAGAAAGATGGTGGCGGGGGGAGGGGGGAGCTTCAAATATTGCTTCCTTTGCCCTGGTGCAAGAATCATGTACATTCCTCCTTCTCATAAAGTTCAGACACAGAAAAAGGAAGGGGGGTTGTCTATCAGAGACAGCTTTGGAACAAAGAGGGAGCCCCTTCATTTCCATCTAATCTATACCCAGAAGGAAACAGGAAAGCATGGCTTGGTTATTACTCTGAGATATTTGAGTAGTTTGTTTTTTTAATGTCAATTACAGTTTCTTGCTGGAGCAGAAATGAGAAAATTAAAAGTGTTATTATTTAGTGGTTGTCTCCTATTCCTTCTACTGCAACCAGAGATTAATTGTTAGAGTTCTGTTTCACCCATGGGAACTTTCCTGAGGTTCCTGCAAGGCTCCATTTTGTTCTCTGAGTTATTTAACATGTACATGAAGGTTTTGGGAAAAATCATTCTCAGGTTTGGGGATAGTTGTCCAGACTCTGCTGAGGATGCTCAGGTTTTTTTTCCCCCATGTGGTTTTGGTGATAGATATTACTAGAACCACCATGCGTTTTCAAGCTTAAAAAAACTAGAAGTGGGAGAATAAGATGAAGACAGAGGGAGGTATAGCTATTCTGGGTACTTCAGGATTCAAGAGATATGCCTGTTCTGGGAGAGTTTGCACTCTCCTGGAAGGAACAGGTTTGGAGCGAGAGGATTCCAATAGAAGAGTCTAGCTGGGGGTTGAACAATGGAGTCCTTGCTGCTCTCTAAGGTTGTTTGTTTGCTTCCAGACATTTCATTACCCAACTAAAAAAAATTAATCATTGCTAGGGAGTAAGGGTTGTTCTTGTTTTTATATAATGTTATCCCTGCCAATGTTGGTGGGAGTATAGTTTTTCTCCTTGGTAATTTCTTGATTAGGTTATAGTTTTCTGCTTGATTGTTTGTCTGGTATTAATCCCTGCTTATCTGGCTGCAGGCTACTAGAGGGTATGTGTTCTGGGCTTTTTGTTTTCTTCTTAGCTTTTTTTATTGCCTCTTTTGAATGGTGTATAAATGTGGTTTATATGTCTATTGCTGGTTGATTTGTCTGAATGTCAAACTTCCAGGAATTCCCCAGAAATTTCTTATTGAAAAACAATTCTCACTAATCAAGTGCTCCACTACCAAAGTAATAATCCAACTTCCGACAAGAGGGGCTGTGTATGAACATTATTCAGCTGAATAGAAACACATTGCAGCAACTGAGAACAACACAAAAAGGAAACAGACCACCCATACAACGCCTTCCAACAAAATGGATTCCCATGTAACTTTATCAAAAAGTGCTTGACTATTTAACCCACTATAGCACAACCAACACAAGCTATGAAAAAGATAACAGTACCATACCTCAAAAACATATTGGGGAAAAATTGCAGACTATTACAACCATACAGCATCATCATAGTATGCAAATCAAATAAATCTCTCAAAAATATCTGAAGTAAGTCAAAAGACACAGTAATTCAAGAAGAAAAAAAACAAGAACAATCCACAACATATAGTGTTAGGACAATAATGGCCACTACATAGGCCTGAGAGGCCAAAGACTAGCAGAGCACATTCATGAACAGCAGCTAGCAGTCAGAAGACATGATGAAACTCTTTAATCTCACAAACCATAATTTCAGTTGGGAAATCCATGAACATTCTAGACCAAGCTAAATCAAAAAATGCTAGGGAATTCCTAGAAGCTTGGCATTTGAACTAATCAGCTATTAACAGACACACAGGTATAAACCACATTTACACACCATTCAAAAGATACAATAAACTAGCTAAGAATGAAACAACAAGATCAGAACACATCTTCTCCAGCAGCCAACACTCAGATAAGCAGGGATTAAGACCAAATAATAAAAGAGAATATTTGTACCTTAAGGTTGAACTGTGGAGGCTTTGGTACTTTCTGAGCTTGGTTGATTGTTTCATTTCCAGACTAGGTAACATCATATCTAATCAGGGTGACATCTTACAGAGTCAGGTAATGAAATGTCTGCAAGCAAACAACCAAGCTCAGAGACCACCAAGGACCAGACAAACATTCGAAGAGAAAACAATACCCTACTCAAGGAACTACCAAGGAGAGAAAATCACACCCCTATCAACACTAACAGGGTAAGCTACTGTATACAAACAGGGAGCAAACCTCACATACATTAGCAATGATGATGTTACCTAATTGGGTAATGTTTGCAAGCAAACAACCAAACTCAGAGAACAGAAAAAGAACTTCGTAGAAGATTCCCCTGGTTCATCTGCTTATGACAGAAAGCCATATAGTACTGTTTGTGAAGAGGTCCTTAACAGATTTGTGTGACTAACCAGGTACATCCTTACCCAGAGGAGAGCAATCTGGGTGGTAACTAGTATACTTGTAATCTGAAGGTTGGTTTACTGCAATGTATTTTCCCCTGAAGATGGCTCAGAAATGCAGCAACACAATGTGGGTTCTGTAGTACCATATACTGACACAATTTCATTGTTGCTGATTGCTTTCCAAACCCAAATCAAGTCTTTGTAGGCAAAATCTGACAAAATGTAGGAGCGACTTGCAGAAATGCTACTTTCCCTGAGATCATCAGTGAAGTGCATTTTGGATATTTTTTAAAGGAATAACTGGGCCAACTTTCTTCATGCAAGCTCAAATAATGTGGAATAAATTGCCACCAGAGTTGCAACAAGCATCCTGCTTACTATAGTTTATGAAGAGATTTATATACCATATTAATTTTTCTAGGCCTTATCTTCCAAATAAATAAATATATAGAATTAGATCGGTAGAGGCAACATGCAAATACCGTATTTCTTTTTCAGCCAGATAATGATGCCATTGCATGATAAAATAAAGGGTGCTTCTATCCATATATACGTCCAAGCATATGTTGATATTATTTAGTTATGTGTAAGGACAATCATTTACTTGTTAAAGAGTTGGCTGGCTATTATCACTGAACATGTTCTAGGAAGTTATTTTGAGTAGAGGATTGGAAGTGCTACTTCGTTATGTTTTCTTACTCTTCTACTTTGTATTATCATACAGCTCCACCTTATATCAGATCTCTCACTTACTTTCTTCCTCTTCCCTTTACACTAAATAAACCCACAGTAGTTTTTCCTTTCTTCTCATTCCTGCTTCTGAGATTTCCTCACTCGGTTTAGTCTTTTAATGCAGAGGAAATGGGACAGACTGAGTAAAAATTATAAAGGTATTCATAACAGTGCACTTTCCCAAAACAGAGTTCTTTTGATGTGGAGACAGGGGAAAACCAACCCAACATCCACTGCTGGGCAACTTTGTTTGACTAACTAATAAAGTCCTTGCAAAACCTGGAAAGCTTGCACATTGCTTTATGATGTCTTCTGAACACAAAATGGGTCCCTGGGCAACTATCTAATTTGGCACAGGGGTGTGGAATATTTTCCAAGCACTTCTAATCCAGTAGTGAGCCAGACATTAGAGAAGCAACAAGCTCTGTAAAGCCATACTTAAGAAAGGAAGATGGAAAAAAAAAATATCCCACAAGCCCTGAAATACCTTTTTTGGAATTTAGAGGATGCATGTTATACTTGTAACTATAGCTTAATTGCACCGAATAAAATCAAGGCTTAAAAGGCTAACATTATTTTAAAATTGTTTGGAAGTTTATGGTAACTACATTCATTAAGGCAGTGTTTCTCAAGTATGGCAGCTTGAAGATGTGTGGACTTCCAGAATTCCCTAGCTAGCAAACTGCCACTGGATTAAAGTATCCCAACATTTTCATAGGTCTGCAAACTTGGACTGAAGAAAATATTGAATCTAACTTTACTTATTTTTATTTGTTTTTATCCACTCTCTCTTAGGTTGATCCTATTTTATCATGAAAGAGATTCATGTTTTAATACAATCAAGAATAAGTAGGAAGGCAGTTTCAATTCATTAAGATTGGCAGGCAGACAGGCAGGCAGACAAATTGGGAAACTGAAGAATTTGGTAGCAATTCTATGGATTTTTATTACAAATAAGTTTTGATAAGCTGAATGGAACCATTTCTATGCACAAAATTCAGAATCATACTGTACTCAGAGTAATGAGAATGTTATTTGTATATTCACAACCTTTTCCAGAAAAGGGAGTATTGCTTTTAGCAAATGACATCTTTCTCTTTCTTGTCTCTTAAAAAACTCCCATGATATCTGCAACAAAACTGAAAATTGTGTTTTAAAAAATAAGTCTGAATCAAGGAAAAAGGCACCATAACAGACTCCAACGAACTTAGATGTAAAACATTTTTTTTAAAAACCCTCTCCAGACTGAACAATAAAAGTAGCTTCTGATAATTGTCCTGCGTCTGTTTAATTTGATTTCTTTAGCCTTTCTATACATGATAGAAAACTTTTTGCAACCCGTTGCCTTCCAGTTATAGAGACTAAAATTCCCATAATGTCCAGGCAAACATTTGGTGGACAATATGGAAATTATAGTGCATCAGATTTAAAGGACAATGGGTGTCACAAAACAGCTACGGTATAAACTGTCCTGGATCTTCAAGCCATACAAGAAAATACACACAACTCTATTCTATTAAAGCTACACACCCTGGAGTGACAAAATTCTCCAAGAAGCTCTGTTTATGGTTTCAGGAACTCATCCTGAGGAAAGAAACATGAAACCCATTAATGAGAATTTGTCAGGCATAGCCCAAGAACAATGTAACACAATCCTGCCAAAGTTCAGTTCTTTATTTGCTTACTCTATATAGACAGAATCTTGCCAGACTATACTACCCTAACCTAATGGGTATATGCCCTGGGAGATTCTAGAGAGTGGCTATCCTAAATCTCTTCCAACACACCAGCTCTGGACTGTGCTGTCTCTTGTCTTGCTCCCCTCCTTGGAATGTGCTTCCTCTTTCCAGGTAATCTGATGCATTACTGTAGTCCATCACCTCCTCTCCCCTTTTCTTGGAACATTTCATCACAATTGCTAGTTTTTGGTTGGCTTCTTTTACCTTCTAGTGACTCTTACTTTATAACCCCAAAGAAATATTGTTGTGTGGCAACACCCTGTTTGTTGAGAAGGGCATAAACTTTCATGATGGGCCAGAGACCTTGCTGTCAGATCTCTGCTTCAGAGATGTTTTGCTTGGCCTGGCAACATTTACCGAGAGTTTAAGAGGTTGATTCATTTCAGAGAAAAGAAGGGGTGGGAAAATGCTAAATTCAGCATTAATGGAACCATTAAATTATAGCCTCTACATGTAATCCAAGCAATTCCATGAATCTGAGACTCACTGATGCTTTGAAGTGTTTTTCCAGTGGGTCTCACATTAATTTTTTAATTTAAAATCTCTTATCAATTGAATACCAGTTTATCTTTTTCCTCTCTAAAAATCAGAATGATGTAAGGGTTAAGGAATTAAAGATCCTAATGTTGGAGCTGCTTAATAATTCAGTGGAAGACACCAATCCCAGAGCCGTAGACTAGACTAAAAGTTGAAAAACCTCCTGGAACAAGGCAATTAATTGTAAATAACTTTTTATTATTGCCAAACACTCCAGCTTCCTCCTCACCACCCCACATCCATGACCTCACCAATTGAATGGAAGGAAACTTTACATTGGATGCATAGTCAGTTCTAACTGGATATCAAGAATCAGGCAAAATCAAATCCAAATCAGTCCAGTTTAAGACAGGTGGATTTAAATCCCAGAAATCTTTCTTAGCCACAATTCTTCCTCTTTTTCTGTGTTTTTGCACTTATAAATATACTGAATAAATAAAGAAGTGCAAAAAGAAAGGGAAAAAAAACCTCCAAGCTAACTGCAACAACCACAGCAATGATAAAAATTATAATGGCTTACCAATCACCAGGAATCTGAATGCCCATTCAAACAAGATGTTTTTTAAGGACGTTGTTGAATGAGAGGAGGGTAAGTAGAAATTGAGCTCTAGGGACAACATGGTCCATAATGTGGAGGCCACCAAGTACTGTATTACCAAGAGTTCCTGCCTTTTGTTCCCAACCTTCTTGACCTTACATGGGGTTGGAACTTAGAAGGCCTTCCCTAGATGTTCAGACCAAATTAGCAGAATTATATACAGAAAGGCAATCCCTGATTACATATGTAATTCTGGCAATAAAATCAGAATCAATTGAGCCCTTTCTCACTGCTTAGTTGGTACTATGTGGTTACCCTTGAGGTGCCTGAAAAGTGGGCCATCATGACATTTGCTGTCTTCATATTGCCTCTCTGGAAAAGTCAACTTTTACTGGATTTCTGAAAAATCTATAGGATGAAAGTCAATCTGACCTTGGGAGCAAATGTTTCAAAGAAGAGGGGCAGTGACTGAGAAGGCTCGTTGCTGTAGTCCCAGAAGATGGCACTCTTTAAGAAAGGGTACCTAGAGAGATCCCACCCTTCCTGATCTTGATGATGGATAGGCAAAACCCTCAGGGATAAGGTGGCTCTATAGACATTTGGGTCTTAACCCAACAGAGTTTTAATGGTGACAACCTGCAACTAGAATTGCACCTGTGGTTCAGGGTTGGACTTGGTGGTCCTAGATACTCTCAAATCCAAGTCCACCCTCAGCCATAGAAACTCATTGAGTGCATTTGTATCAGTCTCTGTTGGTTAGCTCAAAGTATTTCCAATGTTGCTGTGAGATTAAAAGAAGAGATTGGAATACTACATAGCTCACCTTTGGCAATCTTCACCTACTGTAGGTGAGACAGGAGACCTCACTTTGTGAAGGACATACCATTTCTCCAAAGCTGGCCTTTTCTCTTCTACTACATGGACACCTAGAATATGAATAGGAAAAAAATTAAACCATTCCCAGTTTCCAATTTGGTACATTCATCAAACCTTGAAGTGGAAACAAACAGTTGTAGTAATAATCATAATCATAAAAAAACACCATAGACTTTGCTAAATAAAACCCACCAGATTTAACTGCTCAATTTGATCAAGAATGTCAACCTTTGAGGATACTTACAGGGTAGTTTCCTGTGACTTCGCAGCTTCCAGCCTCTTGAAGGCAAAGTGAGCTCACCAAATAGGGGTTTTTTTAAGGGTCGCAATAAACAGATGGCTTGCTCAGGGGTTTTGATTAATATTCTGTGGTTTAATGAAAGACAGAAAAATTAGAAAATCAGCCTGGAATGTGTATTGACATAGAGTTTTAACCCAAGGTGTACCTGGGGCATGTCTTTACTTTACAGCAAGCATGTTCATTATGCAGGCCTGTGGACTACATGCAGTCCTGGACAGTTATTAATGTGATTCCACAAGATTTTAAACTTTTAACATTATTTTGTGATTTATATATATTAACTATATTATATATTTTATATATGGGCCAAGACAATCCCTCTTCAGGCAATGTGGCCCAGGCAAGCTAAAAGGTTGGATACCCATGGTTTACAGGAATGGCCCATCAAGTGGAAAAGAGAGACTGCTATCCCTCCTGAGCTTCTTTGTTTAAATGTGCCTGTTTAATAGAGGACTGAAAGCCAGGCCATCTAGCAGCTTAAGCCACTGGGCTAGAAACTGGGAGACTGCAAGTTCTAGTCCCACTTTAGGCACGAAATCAGCTGGATGACTTTGGGCCAGTCTCTCATTCACCCTTAGGAAGAAGATTATGACAAACTATTTCTGAAAATGTTGCTGACCTGCAGGGACTTGTCCCCATGGTTGTTGAAATACGAAGAAACAAATAGCCATGAATGTGTTCAGCAGAAGTAGTCTGAAATTATAAGACTTTAAATTTTGACATTAATTTTACTTGGGAAGTAAGTAAATTCTCTTTTAGAGGCAGTAGTGGAAATGAGCCCTAGCATACTTTATTTGGAATAAATGGCCACATTTAAGTCTTATCCCAGCTCCGAGTTTCTGTGACAATTAGTTTCAAAATGCATGAACAAATTGTATTAAAATGGCAGCTGATTCATGACATTATCAAGTTCAGCACTGTATAATGCCACATTTTGGAAAAAAGCATCCCATGCCTTCATAGCTGGCATTATCTGTCTAATACAACAAATCAGTTTTTCAAAATCTATGTCACACTTCAAATCCCATAATTCCCATACAGTTGAGAATTGTGGGAACTAAAATCTAAGGCAGCTGGTGTATCTCTGGTGCTCTTTAACAGTCGACAGGTTCAGATGATCTCACGTCTACTTTTGCCAATGATTTGCAAAAGAGTCAGAACATGAGACATGAGAGACAGTCTAATGTAGAGTCTAAGATTAAAGTCTGTTGGCTTACTTTTCCCTGTTGATTCCCATGAGGGCTGTTGCCCCCACAAGCCTGTTGTACCCTCCCTGCCACCTCTGAGCAAAGGCAATTAGATCTGCTGCCCACCCACTTCATTCTGAGGAAGACCCTCTCTGCTTCTAGTTTACCAGAGAAGAGGAAAGTGGCAATCCCCTGTGCTAAGGTTTATGTGTAATGGTATGTGGGAATGACCCTGGGAGACAGGAGGAAGAGCCACAGACTGAACAAGAGGCATGCAAAAGAAGTATCAGCCCATAGAAGCATGACGGAAGTCTCTTAGAAGGGACCCTCCTAGTTTTCGGGAAAGTAAAAGGAGAGAAGGGGAGAAATATTTTCAATCTTTCAAGATTCTGTTAATGTAACTTACAATAAAGTTAGAGCTAAGATTCATTCTTGAGCTTCTTGTCCGGACTGTCTTATGTTTCCCAGATGGAATACCATTGCTTCGTGGTTTTAATTCTAAGCCTTCATTATACATATATATGAATTAATACATGAAGCAGTAAGGTAAAATATGTTTTCAGAAGATGCACATTTGAAATGCAGAATGCTCATCCATTATGGTGAATGCCCCAAATCTCATGCAAATGTCAACAATCCCAGAATAATGTTGGATATCCCCTCAAATAGGCCATTTCTGCAGCATCTACCACTGACCGCTGACACTTGTTTAAGTTCTTGGATGGGAGATTACCTGGAGATCTTGTAAATTGCCTAGCATTTCTAGCATTGGGAAGGCCTGGTTTAGGTCCCAATGGATGGCCCAAGGAAACAGCTCAATAACTTCTGTATATTTTGGTGTACTTTTCAAGCCATCTTCAAAGGCAACTCAACATATAATGGCTTACATGCTCTTACCTCAAGGGAATAGAGCATGGTTGATTTTCTCTTGGTTTAGAGGCACACCCATTTCAGATGATAAAAGGGAGCCTGGCCCTCAAACCCTTTCAGAGCCTATAAGCAGCACAGTATTAAAAGAGTATAGTTTGTTCTAAAAACTGGATGAGTTCTGAAGCACCCCTGCCCTGAACAGATGAATCACTAAGTCATGAAAAAAAGATGATTTCAAGAGTGCTATGCAAATTTGCATGACGTTGTTAGCTTCACTGTGAATTATTTAAAACAGCCATGGCTGGATATTCAGTAGCCCATTTTTAAGAATATTGAGACTCCAGCTAAGTTCAAAGAAATCTAATCTGGTTTGCAAAGTGACTAATGAAAATCGAGTAAGGAATGTGAGCAAACAACATATAATTGTTCCCCGGCAATTAGTCAAGATATGTTCCCTCTGAATTTGGAGGAAGCATTTAGATATTGATATTCTCTCTGTTAAGTAGGGTGCAGTGCCTTAAATTTGTCAGGAGATCAATATTTGTCTTGTAATTAACAATGCTAGTTTTACCATCGTCCCTATTCTCTTAGGCCAGAACAAGCTTTTACTCTTCATCTGGGAATGAATATTTTTAGATTTTCCAGTCATTTCTCCAAAACTCTGCCCTGAGAAAAATGGAAAGGAGCATCATCAGTCCACCAGCCATTTGTCTTTATATTAAAATATGCACACAATACATCATAATAAATATTACCTTGCAATGCTACATCAATAATTAATTTACAATAAACTGTTCTCCCATAGCTCAAGCATGCAGCATGGTTTTATTTAAAATATTTATACTTTACATATTCTCCACAGAGTTCTGGATGAACATAATTTCTAAATAATTTCTATGGCTCTGCAGACCTTTGAAGGTGGCCAGTTCATTGAAGCTTTGGTCAATTCATCCCATCAGTTTTGGGAACTGAACTGAACTTAGTGAATTGTAATAAATTTGGTGTTTAAAATGAACAGCGTGGCCTCTTCTTTTGCTGGCTTGGTTTGGAAATGTGACACTTGGTGAACTGCTAAATTATATCAGGCGTTTTTCAGTACAATTCACAGTCTTTCAAAGTGCTTTGCAAATCCCATACCTTTTAAAAAAAAACAAAAAACAAAGAACTGCTTCTGGGTTCATTTCATCATATCAAATGTTGTGTCTTCAGTTCCATATATGGAGAATACGAAGGAAGCGCTGAATCGTATGATCTGCTTTATGATATGGATGGCCTTTAGGTAGCCAGCCAATGAGTTTTGACATATTAAACTCTGCCTATCAGAGACCTTTGGAGGTGGCAAGATGAACATTCATTTGCACCACTGTTCACTTTCTCAACTCTCAGCTTCTTTAATGTAGTCAGCCATCAGCTTCAACTTTGTGCTCCCTGGCACTTGTGAATTCCATTCTGATTTTTCCCACAGAACTGGAAATTTAATGTAACTCTGAGCCTTCTACACTCTTGTTAGGACACAAGCTTACTGTTCTCACATCTATATTCTTTACAATATAATTCTCAATTAGCAAATCATTTCTGATGAAAAATAATCCATCCTTTGGAGATCGTTGCATCGTGACTGTCTACATTTTTTTTTAAAGAAGACCAATGGTATCCCTTTTGGCACTTCAGTCTAGTTTGATGGGAAACCTCTGATGATTATTTAACTAGTTGGTTAATGTCTTTGTGGAACCTCTGGCTGAAACCAAAGTGTGTGTGTGTGTGTGTATATATATATATATATATGTTTCTTGAGGTTTTCGCGGGTATTTGTATGTATATCTTGGGTTCTTA
>JANHFL010004974.1:0-24379 GCA_032468155.1 Oxyrhabdium leporinum
GGGATTTGAACCGCTAGATTGAATCAGCAGAAGTGGCCTGCAGTTCAACACTCTAACCACTGCGCCACCTAGGCTGTTTACTGCTACTATCTTGTTCTCAGAAGCACACTATCATTTTATATAATTAAATCAAGTTATTCCATAAACCTTGGTGTACAGTTACCTTCTATTACTTCTATAACTTCTATAACATAGACAGTGTCAAGTACTCCCAAGGGAATGAATGAAGAGGGAGCAAGGAGTTCCTGCTGAGTGGAATTATTACATTGCTTTTATCAGGATTCAGTTTTTTAGAATTAATCTTCCCAAAGCCATCGCTGCCAGTGTGCTTTGGCACCCATTTAAAATACCTGCCCTCTTTTTCTAAAACTCCACTGACCTTTGAACGAATTAACTGCAAATGGGTAAAATATTCAAAAGAATTTCATGGAATCCCCTTTCTTATATTAAAAACACTCCCTTCCCCCATGCTGACACATTACATTAAATCTCCTCCTGTACCAGCTCTCCATAGAGAGGACTTAAAATAGATCACAGCGTTTTAGAGCTCCATAACTTCTCAAAATCTGCTGCAATTGCAGGAGTGAAGCAAAGAAGTATTAGTCAATATTGTTCCCCGTATGGCATATTTCAAATGAACTAGTTAAGTTTTATGACTAAAAAGGATTCTATTTCTAAATAAGGAGATCTTGAGGGGAGGAGAGCAACAATCACAACAGCCACAGGTGAATTTTTTCCCCTTTGTCTCCTTTGGTCAAAGGCATAAAACTATCCTCAGTAGAGCAAATGCTGACAGTTTAGTACCACTACATGTAAACCTTGGTTCTGAAATTGTTTCAGATTATTTCCCTTTCTTGACAATAAATTCTGGGGTGAGAAAGGATTAAAAATGATCAAATTTTCTGGCTCTCCCCTGCAAAAATCAAAACATTAACAAATAAATACCAGTATAGCGAAGTTAAATGGAAAATGTTATTTGTATTTGCATATCTAAAATCAGCAGAAGAGACAAATGCGTTTGCTTTCTTTCACACAAACACAGAAAAAGGAATCAAAAATAAAAGCAGTGTGGAGCTGGTACGTTTTAATATTTGAGAATAATCCTTACACTTTATCTGAGAAACTACAGCACTTGCTAGCTTTTCAGCATCATAAGCAATGCTTTTTGCTGAGATGAAATCAAGGGAGGTTCAGTAATTCAGGGCTGCCCAGAAATAAGAGATTCTTCAGACAATTTGACGGGGCAGCTGAGTGGAGGACGGGGGTGACTCCTTGATGCCTCGAAGTTGCCTGACCGCTGACCTAAGCCAGCCACCAGAGATCTGTGCCCAGGAAAGCAGGATCAGGAATCTCCATCCATTGTGTTCCACTTGCTTTCCCAAAGGCAATTCTACCCAAGAGACCCCGTCTGCTGTCAGATGCCAGACTCCAGTCTCGGTCGGCTGAAAGGCCAGCCTGAAGCCTTATTTCTCCCAGCTCTGATCCCAAGAGCCTCAGCCTAGACGGCCCTGAAGGATGCGGAGCACCGGGGCTGAGGAGCCGGAGGGGAGCAAGGGGGCTGCAGGCCAGGAAAGGGTCAATCGGCTTTTGCCCAAATCAGCAAGCGGGGGAATACTTGGGTGGCACCCTGAGGTACGGCGCGTGTACCGATACTCCCAGCTGACAGTAGTGACGGTAGGAGGGCCTCGGCTGCATTGCTCTCGTCTTCTAAGGAGCAAGTTCCTCGCTTGCGGCCTTGTGTCGACTCTGTGATCCCTGGGCTGGATTCAGCAACGGCTGCTGTCTCAGCCGTGGCATCGGGAGCAGGTGAAAGGCTGCCAGGCAAAATGCTGAGGGCTGATTTATCCTTTTAGGACCAAATAGGATCTTAAGTGGACTGATTTATGACGACTCTGTTTACTCTCTGCTGCATTAGATGGTGAAGTAATGGTTTAGACAGCTGGAATAAACGTGGTATTCTTTTACATTTTTTTCTTCAATACCTTTAAGCTTTTTATATAAAATCAAAATTCCGGTATGACTTTCTTGACCCAGATAAATGGCTTATTCTTTTGCAGTTGATCTGGAAGTGATCGAACTGTATTTGCTTCTGAGACACAATTCTTATGTGTTAATCTATAATTTATTTAATCAGGGTTTATTAAATAACAGTTGGCTGCATTCACAGATCATGTTAAGCCGCAACCCAGATAGAGGTGACCGAGATTTATGCAAAACACAAGCCGGGGCCAAACAGACAATCTACCTTAAGACTGTGTGTGAAAATAGGATATAATTTTCTACTGATAATAGTTACATTGTGTAGAGTAAGAAGAGCATCATGGTAGCATATGTTGTATAGGTGTGAACAATGATTTACCTGGAGAAGATCAAGTTATTGGCTCCTTTACAAGCATTTATGCTTAATAAACAGAACTGAAGAAAGTACATAGAAAGCAGCAAGCTTGATAAAAGGATTGGATAAGGAAAAGGGCCTAATTAAATGGAATGAGCCTTCTCAACATCTTAATTGTCCTTAAACGTTACGTTGCAATTCACAGCAACCAGTGAGTATATCTCAGTGATAAAACAAAATGTTTCACCACTGATTCCTTTAAAATGAAGAAAAACTTGTCTACCTAATAGTCTGGGCAAATAAACATCTTTGGGTTCAGATGTCCTCCATATTATGTATTTATTCAGTTTATATAGCCATCCAGCTCAAACAAGTGACTCTGGGTGGCAAACAATCATGAAACAATTAAAAATAGAATATAGTACAAAATTAAATAGTCATGCGGCAGCTGAGGAAAAAAATGCCATCGGAAAGAGCCGGGAAAGTGAGCTCTCTGCCCCTCAGCTCCCCAGGCACAAAGGGCAGAAAGGCAGGGCTTCCAGGCCTCGGGGCAGAGTCAGGGCCTCTCCTCTGAAGGGCAGAGGTTCCAGGCTGTGACAGGGAAGAACCGTCTCCTCGTCTCCGCCAGCTGGCCTTCCTTAGCTCCTGGCACCCCTGGTGGGGTGCTCGTTGCTCAAGTCCATGGACCAAACCGGACGGGCAGAAGCCCCTTGGGAAGATGGTCCCTCCGGTGACCCGGTCCCGAGTCACGTGGGTTTTAAAAGTGGAAATTTTGAATTGCACACACATACACACACACACACACACACACACACAGAGGCAACCCATGCAGCTCACAAAGCAAAAAAAGCCACTTGTCTGGGATAGCCACAATTTTATGGAAGCCACCACAGAGAGCGCCTTCCAGAATGAAGTTTTCTCAGAGGTTTTCCTCTGTTTATAATATTAATTCATTTTATTTATACAGTTTTAAATTTTAATAGCTATTTAGAAACATAAGAAGAAAAATAGAAAGGAAGAAAAACTAAAACAGATACACAAGCATTATAAGGAAAGGCTAAACATTAGATATGTGCTGTATATTGTATCAATTTAAAACTTCTGAACAATATTAAATTCATTCAATATACAATGATTAATAATGATAAAAGCATGCTATGAACCATAAATCAAAATGAGAAATTATTAAAACGTCTGCCTAATCTAAATCAGAGTTTGCTAAATCAGCAAATGAAACAAAACCTTAGATATGAAAGTCTTAGCTAAAGCTCCCTTCCGTTGGCTTTGCATTGCCTCCTTCCTTCCCAGGGCTGAGAGCAACTGGCCCAAGGTCACCCAGTTGGCTTTGTGCCTGAAGTGGGACCACCACACCAAACTGGCTCTCTTATCTGGCTTGGTGTTAGGTAAAATTGCCCTTGTGTTCAAAAGATAAGGAAGATCCTTCTACCTCCTTAAGATGTACCTCGGATAATCTCCGACCATTGTCCAGCCTGTGGCTCCTGCTCCTTCTTGCCCCGCCCATATCCCAAGGTTATTCTTATAGCCCACTAGTGACTTTGGAGGAGGAGAAACTGCTATGTATGCCCCTGAATTGTACAGTGCAAATAAAATACCTACACATTTCAACCAAGTTCCAGCTACAGATGGTTCCAGCTGGGGTTTTTTTGCCCCCAAGCACAGGGGCTACCAAGGGGGCCCTATTAACCTTATCACCAACTGTCCTTTATAAAGAAGTTAATGTGTATCTCAAGGTCATCTCAGGAGCTTTCTCATGTTAGGGTAGCTATGAGCTTAACTTCTGTTGCTTCTGTTCTCTTTTTTTTTTAGGGCAAACAAACAAAGTGAAAAACCTTAGGAATAAAGGCGTTCTCTACCCTTGGGAATATATTCTTACGATACAAAATGCATCTTCATGCCACTTTTAGCAAAATGTGAGGACGAGACATTATGTGAAGTAAGAAGACATTAAATTTTCATGTTAATGTATTATATTGCACAAATCAATGTCTATCATATTGAGTAAATCAATGCAGAGGTATCCACGGAGAGGGGGTCAAGATGGCAGCCACAACTGCAAGATCAAACCTCAGAATAAAAATAATGGCCATGTTCACACTGAACAAGAGAAATTGTCACCTTATTTCCCAACTAGGCAAATCTGGGGCAGTTGACTCCAAACTGCACTGGAGCAATCGTCATGTAACTAACTCTAAACTTGGCAAACTTCGGGAGAGCCACGCACAGAGACGGACCGTAGAGGAGCAGAAAAGGTGAGGTGCTCCCTAAGGCTGAGCTTCGGGGCAGCCACGAGGTACATCCCCCAAGCCCCTGGCTGGCTGCCCAGTTACCCGCCTGCCTTTCGGAGAAGCTGCGGCTGACACACAGACCTCTTGCTTGCACGCCCAGGGCCCAGGCAGAAGAAGGGGAAAGGATTCCGCATTGCCCTGAATTGCAGCTCCTGACCGAGTTAGCCTGGCCACCTGCTCTCCATCACCGAGTAAGGAAACGCACAACTGGGCTGAGCAGGCTGTGTAAATGGAGCCACCGACTGTCACCCTTCCTCTGTGGTGAAACGTCCAGGGTGCAGGGAGCCCGAAGGAAATGAAAAAGAGTGTCATTCGTCTTCTTTCACACACAGAATCACATTTGTTTACATTTGTTGCTTATTTATACTTATTATAAATTCTTCATAGGATAGAAGAATAATCAAATGAAGGAAGTGTAAGAAACATTCATATAAATTAATGTACACATTCTATTTATCTCTAACCAGAAGTCAGCTCCAGGTACCCTTCAGTGCGGAGCAAAATACTCTGAGCGGCACTGTTTTTAACTTTTCGTATGTGGCTTGTTATCCAGATTTCTGATTTTCAAAATAACACACTTGTGAAGCCATTAACTAGGGTGCTATTCTGCATCCGGTAACAAATGTAACAAGTCCAAAACGGTGACAGTTCAGAATTCAGGCCGTTGGGTTGGAAACTTGAGCTATGAAAGGTTCCATGCAGGGGAATCAGAATATTATGATGTGGTTTTGCACCACGTGAGAATTCCTGCTCATCCCAAAAGAGGAAATATTTCCTCTTAAGGTTGCCACAGACAACACATGCAAAGAAATGAAATGACCTGTGTTGATGTATGTAAACTGGGCGCAGAATTTCCATTTTGCTGGGTTTATTTTATTTCTTCCAAAACAGTCAGACGTGGAAAAACAACACTCATGAACAGATGTTCAAAAGCAACACTTATGAAATGCATTTTAAATGCAACGACTCGTGCTGGGAGGTTCACCAAGGAGAACTCTCTGAAATCGGGCACGAAGGGCTCCAGGGGCGTTGTGTCCACAGTGGGCCCAGCTGGCTTGAGTTCCGCACTTTAAAAGCACCTTCAAGTCAAACGATTGCAAAATCTCTCCTTGATGAAACATTCGTCTCAACGGTTGCTCCCGGTTGGAGGAATCTGACATTTTGCTGAAAAAAGGTCCCTGTGCCTTTTTTCCGCCCTGGATTGCTGCTCCAGAACTTAACACTCCCAGCTGCTTCTGGCATTGTCTTTTGCTGCTGGATTTCATGCCCTGTGCCGAGTTTTGGTGCTTGGATTCGGGAGGTGGCTCTGCTCCTGAACGGCTAAGTGGCATTTTCCATGATTCTAAGAGGGGAGGGGGAAATGCACGTTGTCTGTTATGAAATACCGAGCAGGGACCGCTCCGCTTTCAGCCAAGCAGGGAGACCCGAAAGTCTGGGAGGCAGAAGAGCCCAGAGGGAACAGGCAGGGCGGGATGTCGGGGGAGGAGTTTACTGTAAACTGCCTATGAATCAGTCATGCGAAGGGGCTGCGAAAAAGCCCAATTTAATTTTAAGCCATCTCAACACAATTCCCAAGCCATAGGAAGTAATCACTCCACCCCACTGCCCATTAGTCCCGCCTCGAATATTCTGTCCGGTTCTGGGTGCCACATTTTAAAGAAGGCCCAGAAAGGCTGGACTTCCGAGGGGCAGAAATGACTTCCTGCAAAGAGACTGAAGAATTGGGGAGGCTTCACCATGAAAGAGAGAGAAAGACACACACACACACGTGTGAGGCTGATATGATCACATTCTTCAAACACCTGAAAGGCAGATGCAGCTACAATTATGACATGATTGAGCATCGCGATGCAAACATTACCACTTACGTTCTTGAGTGCGATGTCACAACATAGATACAAAAGGTTGTATTTCATCATTTTATGTAGTGGCCAAGTATGCCAGGCAAATGGGGGTGGGGGTTTCTCTCGCATTCCAGACTGCAGAAGCCAGAAAAGGCATTTGAGCCACAGGAAGGCAGCTTCTCATTGACCGTTAGGGCAAAAGAAGGCTTGATGGGCAACAGGGCAACGAGCGGTGGACCTCCCTTCCCTGGGAGCTTTTGTGGCACAGAAAACTTGCCGCCATTGAGTCTGGGAAGGTCGTTTCAATTCTGGCACTGAGCGGGGGTGGGGGGAAAGGGGCTTCATTCCAGCTCCATTTATGAACACGCATTTCATGAAGTTGTCATTGGGTGGTGTGTATCTTCTATGTATCTTTAAAATCACGCGTGTGCTTTTTTTCTATCTCTCCCGCCGCATTCGTCTTGGATCGTATATAATATCGCTCCCCCTTCGCCCGGAGCCCCTCCGGGCCGGGGCCAGCAGAAGACCCTTCGCCTGTTTCCGGAGCCCCTTTCCGCTCCTGCCACATCGCCTCCCCGGAGACGCCGGAAAGCGGGGCGCGCGGCGGGCGCAGAAGCCTCGGCGCGTGCGAAGATAAGAGCCGGCCAGCGGAACTCCCCCCATTCCCTCCCCGGCGCATGCGCTGTGCGGTCGGAGCGGGGGAACTCTGGGATGTTTTCCCCCGGCCGCCTCTTTCTCCGCCAGCGCCGCAGCCGCAGCCACGGAAGGCGCCTGGCCGCCCGGCCGGCCATGGAGAGCCCCCGCGCGGAGGACTGAGCGCCCGGGAGGGAAGGGCCCCGGGGGCGCGTCCACCTGCCCCTTCGCCGCGGCTGCGGTCGCCGACCATGGGCAACGAAGCCAGCCTGGAGGGCGGCGAAAGCCTGGCAGGGCTGCCCGAAGGTGTGGCCGGGGCCGCTGCAGGGGACCTGGCGGGGGACCTGAGCCGCTTGAGCCCGGAGGAGCGCAGACAGATCGCCGCCGTCATGTCAAGGGCGCAGCAGGCGCTGCCCTCAGGAAAGACCGCCGGCCCGGAGCCGCCTCCCTTGACAAGGCACGCCCGGGGGGGGGGCGGCGGAGGGAGGGAGGGCCCGCCTGCGGGCGATGGAGTAGAGAGTCGCTCCGGGATCGGCCGGCTGCACGTGCCGCCTTTCCAGGGGGGAGGGGGATCCATCCCCGCTGTCCTCCCTCCCTCCCGCTGTGGGAAAGCATTCCAGGGCTCCTCCGGCGTGGATGGGCTGAGCGTCGGCCTTCGTTCCCCCGCGGTGTTTACCCGAGCTAAAATGGGAGCAGCTTCTGCTCCACGCGGGGCGGGGTAGGTTGATTCTCGGCCCGAAGCCGAGAAGTCGCCTCCGTTTTGCCTGCGCTTAAGTATTCCCCCCCCCCCCCACCACCACCACTTATCGCCCTTCGGCGCTGGATTGCAGCAGCAGCAGCAGCAGCAGCAGCAGCCGCCCTCGCCGGCCTTGGCTGTTGATTGAGGGCAGCGAGGAGGAGGATGGAGGGGGTTGGCGGGGCCACTGGGGTCGCTCTGCCCCTCCCCCCCCTTTGGCCCAGAGAGAGGCGGGCAGCATCTCCGGACGCGACTCCGGCTCTCTCGGACGGGCGGGCGGGGCCGAGCAGCTGTCCAGGGTGCTGAAAGGACCGCTTCTTCCCGGCGCCTCTCCCGCCGCTGCCCGTGGAGGCTTCTTACTCCTTAGCGGCCGCAGGCAGACCGGCATGGTGCAATATGCTGTGTGGTGCGGGTGTGTTTGTGTATAGAATGCAAAACTCACATTCTGCGAGCCTGACAATGATATATATGTAATTGTGTCTCAAAATCTCCTTATTAGAATACAAAACACGGGAGATTTGTACGCAATAGTCAAAAACGGGAAAAAGCACAAAAAACGGCTTCCGTAAGTTAAAGCGGCATTGGTGTAACTTCCCCTTACACCTGAGCAACAGCCGACCCCTGGCTCTCCCCTCAGCCTGAATGGAAGCGCCCCCTCCCAAAGTTCTGTTATTGCTGACACCTGTGTGGTCCCGCTATGTCATGCCAAAATGACGGCTGTGAAAAACGGTCAGTTGCACCAGGATTGTGCAAGACCTGCTTGAGCATTACATGTGGTACAGACACACGCTGTATGAGCCTGTGTGCATGTAATAGCACTTAGAATTAACACTTAGACTATATAAATAGTCTAAATCTATATAAGTAACATGATTTATACAAGAAAATGATGCAACGATTGAAAAACATTATCTGTTCAGTTGATTTACCATAACAGAGCTTGGATCTAAATTAATGTGTTTTTCCTACTGACGGTGCACAGAATAATTTTAAGATTTTCCCGCATATAAGAATGAACATAATATCTGAACATATTGGTACATGTTCTCTGCAAACATGAATAGCTCTTTAAAAGGAAAAAAAAACATATACTTAGCGCTAATTATTTGCCCTATTTGTTCAGTGACATTTTCTCCCTATTTTGTATATTTCAATCTTAATGGATTACCTCAGTCTAAAGTAACAAGTTTTATGGATTGCAAAGAGGAGAAAGATATCCCACATAAATACTGCTTAGTTAATGTTTTACTTGATGTGCCTAATGTTGTATATGTTCTCTATTGCTGTAGCAACTATATACATGGTACATCTATGGCCTTCAATTTAGGCTGAATGAGGTAGCCATCTAAGCCAACAGATGTTCTGCATCCTGTTAAATTAAAGCTTGGTATTCAATTTGTTCTATATATTTACTGCCCTATGCCTTATATGTTTTGGGTTCTTTTTATCTTGACTTAGTTGATTGGAGACTCTCCCATTTTTCCTCCATCTCAGATTTCGCCCTATTTACTACTTTATCTTACTGCTACCAATAGTATAAACTAATTTCTAATTCATTTTTTTTTCATTTGTGTACCTATTTTTATTGAGGTTAATGTTTACCTTGGTCTATCTTTTGCAATAATTTACATCTATGCCTAAATACTTGTTGGCAGGTTGGCCTGTTTTTCTTCACCAAGAGGTGTATGTTAATTAGATTTAAAAGAATGTTGATGTTACTTACAATATTAATTTGTACGTAGAAACATTGCCAATTATCTCCAGTTGTGAAGTGGTTGTAAAGCAAAATCTTTCCGACAATTGTACAATATCAAGAAGGTGCCTTAGTTGTAGAAATTCATCCGATGGATTAGTTATGAGATACATTCAACTTTATCTGTTAATTCACAGGAACTTCAGCAAATCTAAATGTTTATAGTAAGGAAGGCAGGATCTACCAACATACTCCTATGGGTGTCTATTGCTGATTTTTTTGTTCAGATAGTTTCCCACACAAGTGGCTAATCAGATACTTAAAGGAAGCTCACAAACAGGCTCAGATTCTATAGGCAGTATGTAGCTCTTGTACTAGATGGCCATAAGTTTGTCTAACATTTGAAGATTTGATAACCATCATTGCATCATAAGGAAGTAATTTCTGTATTTCACTGTGCACTATAAGAGGAAATATTTGGCTTTGCTTGTTCTGAATCAGCCTGTATAGTATGATCCCAGAGTGGCTTTGATTTGTATATGTAGTTGTTCATTTTATGAGTTAGTTTAATCAAAATTCTGGAATTGAACTGGAATTATATGGGACAAAATAAGGGTAGGCCTAATAGATGCAACAGATTTGCAATAAGTGACAGAAAGTGACAGAAATCTTCCTCAGGTCAGATTCAGTTCCTGGTAACTTCACAGGCATGAACATAGATAGCTAGGAAACAGTATGAAATAGTGTTAGTTATCTCTGTAAAGATTAAACCATTGTTTAATGCTGTAATAGCACAGCAAATCTCAGGCTTCATTTCTTCTGCTTCAGATTAATTAGCATTTTGCATTAGGTCCAAATCCATAGACCTAACTGCAGTTAGTTGAAACAAGCCAGCTTTGTAAATAAGATCTGAAGGATACATATTTCCATGAACTTAGTTGATCTGCCTAGTTCGAATGACAGAACAGCTTTGAAAAACATAACTTTTTAGTCTGTCCCTTAGTTTTTTTGAAGTCTGTTAGGGATCCAAGTGGTTGGTCTTGATAGCCCTAATAATCTCTTCCAATCTAAGATTTCACATAGAAAGGTAAACACATCTCTTTAGGATCCAATTCACAGATCATGCTAGGCCAAAACTTGCTTAATTATGGCTTACAAAATAAGCCACAATTAGCTGAGTCACCACAAGTCCTAAGCCATGTTTTACAAACTAATAGGGGCCAATTACTGTCAGCCGCCTCTGCCTGCTGTCTTTTCTCCTTCCTTTTAATCTCCCTCGCAGCAACCCTGCAAGGCAGGCCGGACGGACTTCCATGGCTGAGGATTTACCGGACCCTCCCTGGGGTCTTCTGTTGTGGCCTTAGCTAAAGTCCCTCCCCCACCATGGCTTAGCCCGGGGCAGATGGTGAGCTGGGCAGAGTATAACTGATGCATTTTGTTCCTTATGGAGGAATGTTTGTGCTAAAATGCTCAGGGGTTTTGATTTAGAGTGATGAGGGATAAGACTGAATGCCCTTAGCTGAATGTGAATGCTTTTTTTCTCTCTTAGAAATTTGGGACAGTTAAATGACAGGACCTTTTAGTCAGAAGAGAATGTTGGCTGCTTTCTTTAAAATGCCAACCTTTTGATATGCAGAAGTATTAAACAGATGAAAAACTATTGCTAGGCAGCAAATGCCCTATACAGATCCACTCTGTGTCACCTCAGGCCTAAACCATTTGGGGTATGTACACAGTTATTGTTCAAAATTCAGAAAGCTTTTAAATTACAATTCAACAACATTCATATATATATTCATTCTCCAGATTAAAATACACACAAGTCAGTTGATGAAATGTTAAGAAATGCTGGTCTTCCTTGGGAGAAAAACAAAAGCAGAGTGAGTTTACTGGCACTTGCTTTCATGTAAGCAGGTTTAGTATATATGCATGTACATAAGTAGATGTGTATATAAGTGTCTACGTGGACATAGACATAAAGATACGTCAGTCCTCCACCCTTAGCCTTGTCTAATATTAGTGTATTGAGCTCATTGGCTGTATGCATTCTATGAAATCAAAACACAATTTCTGTATGGGGGGGAATAACCCCAACTCTCTGCACTTCGAGGCTTGGCATAATGGCAGTTTTCATGTGGTTTGTTCTTTAGGCTTTGGGGCGACTTCTAGGTGGGAAATGGGGTGGCTTGTTTTTAAAGGCCTCCTGTTCTTTTCTCCAGCTTTAATATCTATTCCTAGCAGTTCGCATGGCTTTTGGTGATAAGGAAAGTTTGAAGTTGGTTTCTAAACCTTACCCCTTTCCACTTCTGTTCGTAGTGGTTTAGTCACATCTAAAGTACATCTGGTTCCTTTAGGTGAACCCTTCCAGAGACTTATCTTCAATCAGTTGATATCAATTTTATTTTATCTACGTAGGCACTTTTATGTGCCTTTCTGAAGTATAACTTTTGGTTATAGATATATTTTTAGCAAGTGAGGGCTTGCGTGGCAAGATATGTTGTGATGGATCAAACCTTTTCTGTTAGTCACACATCCCTTTGTGAGAGATCCAATTACATCTGTTAATTAAATTAAATCTGTTTATTACTGCCATAAGGCCACATACAGTAAAATATCTTAATAGTGCAACTGTTACATCTTTCCCCCTCTCTTCCTTTCCCCTTCTCTCTCCAAAAAACAATGAAGATAGAAGGATTTAAAAATCAATAATCTAAAATGATAGTTTTTTAACCCATATTCTTTTCTAGGGTTTTTGTCATATTGTTTTCTAGTAGGATTATTTTTATGGTATGTTGTTGTAAGCGATGACTTTGAAATAGTTATAGTATACCTTTACAGGATATTAGTAGCTGATCCAAAGGTTTACTGGGATGAATGTGATGATGGTCTTTGGTCATTGTTCCTGCATTGGGGTTTTTTGTTTTTTAAAAACTCTGGTTTGGTTTACCAATGCAAGAAGTAGCTTGTTTTTCATTGGTATGTGTACTCTTCAGTTAGGACTTAGTATCGTGTGTTCCTCTACAGAGATGGAGATTTTTTAAGTTCATAATTTAAATAATACATTTTTTTATTTATAGTTTATTTGAGGTGTATGTGGGGTGGAGAGAGGGACAGGTGGAGAGGGAGGGAAAGAGAGAGAAGAAGAAGCATTGGTTTTACACAGAGAATCCTGTAAAAAAAAACCTTGCTGGGAAATAATTTACTGTGAATAAAACTGCGTGGATCCTACAAAAATGACTTGATGGCTTTAATTTCAATTTATTGGCAAGTAAAGCGGAGAACATCGGAAGTAACTGTTAAAGTGTCATAATTTTGCTTCCATGTCACCCTGTACAGGAATTTTATGATGTCTACCTCTATAAATTTGATATGAAAGATTCACTAAACATTATTTCTAAAAAGGGAAAATAAAACACTTTACAGCAACAGTTAAAATGTAAAATTTTAAATCGTGGTTCATATAAATGTTAAGACAAAAACAATCAGCATGAGAATCAACACTGGGTTGCTCTTCGTACATCTTGCATAATATTTTTTTTAGTTTTGTAAATATCTGTGTTCACTTTTATATTTCAAAGCTGTAGAAATGAGTTTTGAAGAAATGAAATTAATATTTTAAAAAGAAAGGTTGGTGGAATGGCAGTATGCTTGTAACCTTTTTTTATGGTTATTTTTACATGATAGATTTCCTAAGAAGCTTATACAGGAAAGCTATACTTTCCCTCTATAGGCATGATATTTTTATGTAATCATGGTGGGAGGGCATATAAGCCTTACCTTCCTGATTGACATGAATAAAGGCCTGGTCTCTTATGTAATATCTTTTCTGCCCTGATCTCAGGTGTTAAAACCAAAGTTATGGTGGATGTAGTGGACTATCTGCCTCGTTCTAACAACTTGTTGACCTAGCATGCTAGTTTCTTCTTTGCATATCATCCCTTAGGTGGAGATGTACCCGCTTTAACCTATCCAGCCAATCAGCTCTGCATTCTGCACTTCATAGTAGAGCCAGATATAGGGATCAAGGATCACAGGGGCTCCTAATTTAGAAAGAAAGGGAAATCTTTCCAAATTAGACATCCTCCAAGTGTGTTGATACTGCAGCTCTGCGAAATCTCAGCCATCAAGGGCAAAGGCTATTTCTTGCCAAGAATGTTAGATGTTCCAGCATCAAGACATTTGCAGGGTAACCAATGTTGGAAGGCTGTCTTAGTTACAACTCGGTTCATATTTTTCCTGGCTATGACAGGCAACAGTTATGTGTGGAGAACATGCTTGAGTAGAAATTAGGAACAAACAAACAATTTGGAAGCTTTTCAGTAACGATACATTGTCATAAGGATTTTGCCAGCTGAAAATATTAACCAGTTAAAATAACTTACTTCGGCATTTGGATAAATCCAATATAGTAGGTTCCTAATATTTATACAATAAAAGCAATTCATTTCTGAAAAAGCTCTTGATTAAAAATTATTGCAGGGTCATTTTCTTTTTATTATTCACAGAGCAGAGAAATTTTAATAGCTTAAATGTCATGAGTACCATATTTTAAAATTAATGTGCAGCAGGGAATAATGTCTGTAGACATTAGGACTTTTAATAATCGATTCTGAAAACTGAAACACATAACTCAAAGCAGAGTAGAAGAGTTAAGGAACAAACTATTCTTCAGAGAGAGAGCATTGTATCTCAGCCATTCACCAACACCAACTCTGCTGAAGAGAGCGGACTTTCACTCTGACATTTTTCCAAAATAGTGGCAGCACACACATTAGAATTAAAAGTTGAGTCTTTTATTGACTTTTGCTTTATGCACATTATCATTTTACCTGACATATATTCAGAGGTAAAAAGCTTGACTTTTGATACATTCCTTGTGCAATGTTGAGTTTTTGAAATATTACAGTAATGCACAAATTATGGTCATCCATCCAGTCAGATGTAGCCTGAAAAAAATGGGCCATCCTTTCTGGTCTTAAAACTATTCAGCAACTTCAGTCCTTGGTTGGTGGGATTCATTTGATTTTTGAATTATATATTCATATCTTAACAGTGTGTAATGCTTATGTAAAAGGTTGGACAAAAATTGTTCAAAGTGGGTATTCAGTTTAGCCCTTTGCTTCACTATATTTTATTTATTTATTTATTTTTACATTTATATACCGCCCCATTCCGATATAATTTGATATATAATCTCTTCAAGAGCTTTTAAATAGTGAAATAGTTTCTCTGCCTGCTAAAGTCATGGGGGTCTCGTTCACTGAGGATTTTGAAGTGAAGGTTGGAAAGCCGTTGGCCTGGGACTGTGAGATTTTCCTGGTCTTGAAGACCTTCAAGATTCTTTCCAATGCTAGGATTCTTTGAAGATGAGAATTTTCTCAGGTTGGATTTTTGCTGGTCCTACTAATAAATATACTATAGTGAAAGTCAGAAATATAGCAAATATAATAATTGCCGCTAATAAAATTCATCAGCCCCAGCAGGAAATGTCATATATAATTTTGCATCAGCTACCTGTCACCTATCACCTATACTCTCAATTTGGAAAATGACCTCCGCATGTGAAGGATGGGAAATGAGAAGGACATCTTTATTTGAATTAAAACATTGAATTCATTTTCTTGTTTTGGTTTCTAATATTCAGAGGTCGTTGCATTGAGTTAACTTTGCTTATATCATGGTATCTTTACAGATCCGTTCCACCTGATGGCAGTGATCACCCAAAACAACAGGGCAAGCCTCCAGATCCTCAGGGCAAGCCTCCAGATTCTGGGGGCCCCACGCTAAGTAAAAGCAAAACAGTTGATACCCTGAAAACGGAGCAACGGGTCCCTGGAAGAAGCACATCGTCCATGAGTTTGAGAGAGTCTAAATCAAAGACTGATTTAAAAGATGATCAGAAGCCAACTATGATGCCCAGCTTTCTCTCAGATGCCAACCCGTTTGGCGCAGTCACATCAGTTGTAAATAAATTCAATCCTTTTGATTTGATCTCCGACTCAGACACAAACCAGAATGAAGGCTCCAAAAAAGTGAAGCCCACCCAAAAGGAGCAGGATAGATCTGAGCAACAAGGGGGGCTCTCCAAGCAACCTCTGCAGCATTCATCTCCCAAACCAAGTAGTCCACAACATGGACCTGTCAAGCCGGTCCCACAAAAAGCAGGACCTCCCAAGCAGGCGCCGCAGCAGCAACTACAATCTGGAACGCCCAAGCAAAGTCAGAAACCGGGCTCTGGCCAAACAGCAGAAGAAGCAAAACAGTATCCAGGACCACCCTCGTCCCAGTTCCCAAAGCAAGAATGTTTGAAACCTGCAAAATCTTCCCCACAGCAGTCGGGAGCTGAGAAGCCTCCTAGCGTGGGCCTTGCTAAAGCAGCCTCCCAGTCCCCTGCTCTCAGAAAACCAGCAGCCCATCAGGGAGAGCCTCCTTCTAAGCAGAAAGCTCAGCAGCCGGAAGGCCCTGCGAAGGCCGAACCAGCAGCGTCCAGTAAGCAACCGTTGCAACGCTCGGCTGGTCCCACAAAAGCAGCCCTTCCTCAGCCTGGAGGATCTGGAAAGCAACCCTCTCAGCAGCCTGGGCTCCCCGCAAAGCCTTCTGCCCAACAGGCTGAGCCCACCGTTCAAGTCCAGCAACAGGCGGGGCCTATGAATCCTGACCGTCCGCTGTCCGGACCTTCCCAGCAGCAACATGGGGTTCCGTCACAACCCGGATTACAAGCCACAAAGACAACGTTTTGCCCGCTTTGCACAAACACTGAACTCCTCCTGGACGTTCCTGAGAAGGCCAATTACAACACTTGCACCCAGTGTCAAACCGTAGTCTGCAGTTTATGCGGCTTTGATCCTAATCCTCATATAAGAGAGGTAAGTACATTTAAGATATAAATGTATGGTCTCATTTAAAAAAAACAACACATTATTGAAAGTAAGTTAAATTTCAGACAAGCTGAGAATTTATCAGCATACGATTTGTCAGCTGTCGGTTTGCTTCCCACGAATAGCAAGTTTCTGGAATGTCATGGAAGCTTCTTCAGGGTTTCTCCATAACAAGACTGATCATGACAAGCTGCCTAAAATTGCTGCTCTTCTCTGATCGTTTCAAGGGGAAGCCGCTCACCCAACGGCTGCTTGGGGTGGGTTGGCTCAGCAGGCTGGCCTTGGTGTCCATCTGACTTGGAAGCTGCTGCAGCTGTCGCATTTTTCCTTTGGCAACTGCTTTCTTTATTCATACAAGTTGCAGATTCTAAATACTCCCAGTTTTCCCAGTAATGATTAAAAAGACATACTTGAGTTTAATTTTAATTTCCAGAAGGGTAGAAAGACATGAGCAGGTGTAATAAGCAGCCTTGGCCTGAGCTGGATTTGATGAGAATTCCCTCTTTGGGTTGCCTGGCATTGCCTACCCCAAAGGGAACGCAGGGCCAGATGATGTATGTAGCTATAAGGAACTCTATCGTGCACATTCATTAAGCAAGACGGCACACTTACGTTTATGTTTACATTACCCACCTTAGATTCCTTGTACAATAATTTAGAATACAGAAGAAAAATAAGAATTAAAAACAATTAAAAATGTAATCCAAGCAGCAGCTGATGATAACTCACCCAAGCTGAAAGCTGACCAGTTTGAAATATATGACATAATTTAATGGTCCAGGATGGGCCCAGTCTGCAGATTACCTTCACTTGTTTCTGCTGCTTCAAAGTATCTAAGGTTAGATCTGATAAAAGGAAGCTGACATAAAATATGTGGGTGGAAACCTCAAAGGGAGAGATCCAGGCTCAGGAGGGTGGGAGCTCCTGAGCGATGGAAGCGTCTGCCTTGTAAGGCGGCAGATGCTCCATCACTGGAGGTTTTCCAGGCTGGACAACCCTTTGTCCAGAATGCCTGTCCTGGGCAAGAGTTAGTAGAAGGAGCCAGCCCTAGAATTCCTTTCTGTCTGGTCCGTCTGTATTGACCAGCAAATGCCGGGAGCCCCTTGTAGAAAGCCCAGTAGGACAACATATGGGATGCTGACTCTGCATTTAAATGAGCCAAAGCAAAGGCGTATTTTATTTCTGTTTCAATTAAGTGACAGAACATCCATTCTTTCATTCACCTCAGTTGCTCTCTGTTGTCAAGTCTGTCTATGCCCACTGAATGAATGCAGGGGCTCTAAGGAGGAGCAGGGGCTCCAGTATTGGCACAAGACAATTTATGGCATGTATTTGCAAGGAACATTTTGAATTTAATATCATGTATATATATATTTATTTAGAAAATTTATATTGCTGCCTATTCGCACATGATGACTCAGGGTGACTTACAAGGATATAAAACACCATATAAAAGAAATAAAAATAAAAATAATAACCCCACCCACCCACCTCAGTGACAACACACATTCAAATTAGCCATTTAATAGGCTCCATCCCGCTCTGGGTTCCCCAGGCCCGCTGGCAGAACCAGGTCTTCAGAGCCTTCCGGAACAGTGCTAGAGTGCGGGCCTTTCTAATCTCTGGGGGAATGGTGTTCCAGAGAGAGGGGGCCACCACGCAGAAGGCCCTTCTTCTGCGTCCCACCAGGTGAATCTCCCTAGGGGATGGGACCCGCAACATTCCTTGCCTCCCCACTCTGGTAGGTCAGGTTCATATTAGGTGTTTGCATGTAATATGTCCACAGAGCCCTGCAGGAGGATTATCTTTGTAAAATAAAATTTATGTGTTCATCTACCTGCATATAAGTAAAATTTTGATGAATGTGTTAGCAAAAAGTACTTTAATGAATCATGCATTTAAAACAGAAGAGAATTTAAAAGGAAATCTATTTGTCAGTAATATCTCTTTATCTGAATGTAACATTTAACTATGATACCAAAAGTACACAGATCCAACAAAACACTCCTATCCCTTGTCAGCGTTTTGCTTTTCATCACAGCAGTTGTCCTCTCACTAATTTCTATGGTCTGCCATGCAATAAGGCTCCTGAACCCCACTGATTTGTAAAACGAGAACTCAACTCTGGCTAAGACCTAGTCTTATCAACCTGCTGCTGCATAACCCCATTTTGACTGGCCTCTTCCTTTTGAATAAAGGATATCCTTGAATCCCTCCGTTCTATCCATGAGTTTCACCTGACCAGGTTTTGGTAATGCTTACGAAATCCTATCTATCTTCCATTACTAAGTCTTCTAGCTGCAGTTTGTTCTGTCTATGCTGAGCGGTTCTGTAGAGGCAGTGGAACCCGTGGCCATCTCATGTGGCCTGTTCTTTCCTGCATTGACTTGATCATTGTGGGATTCCTTCTTGTCCCAAATGTGCCTCCAAGTCCCTTTCTCAGACTCGGTGGTGGTGGTTCACCATTTCTTGGGCTCTCTTGCCCTTCCTGCGCAGCCTCCAAATTGAAGCTCTTAAAATCAGCCCCTTACAAGCACATCTTTCCCAGATTTTGTTAGGGGCAACCAATTTCTTGCCAAGAGTCTTTCATCTCAGAAACAGATCCCATTATTAAAGAGTCCTCAAATCATTTCTATTTCTGTTTTATCAGTTCATTATTTCGAACAGATCTGTTAAAGGATCTCTATGTAATTGTGTCATCGCTATCAAACATTCACATCAGTTTTCTTCACCCAAGCAAATTGCACCTCAGATCTGCATCCCTAAAGATAGCAAATTCAGATCTTCATCGGCACCAGTATTAATGTTGCCTGGCAACCACGATTTGCTGGTGTAACAGAATCACATGATTTGAGATGTTTTCTAGGGAATACACTGGCAGGAAATGTGGCTGATTCCATTTTAACTCAGACAGGCTAATCCTCTCTCAGAAGGGCATAATAGTATACTTTATCTGACGGTACAGAAGATAAATGTCCTTTGGCACTATATTTGGTATATACTCTGATTAGTTTTTTCCTCCCTGATTTTCCATGTAGAAGAGGGTAATACACTCAGGTGACAAGAGGAGACAAAGTGATGCTCTTTTGGTTAGAACTTGCTCAAGCACTTACCTGTTGTGGTAGGTAGCCTAATGGGAGTTCAGTAATGGGAGTTCAGCTAGCCTAATGGGAGTTCATACGTAAACTATCTCAACTGATGTCTGTTATGTATATTAGGGCCACACGGTGCTTCTTTATGCATATAAACAATGTTATGATAATGCATTTTGCTTCAATAATCCTTAGAATTTGAACTCTTCTGTTCTCCCACAGAAATATTTGAAAGAAATTATATGTCAAAAGTGAAGAGTTTAGTGGGATTTTTCTATGATGTTGATGTCCCAAATCTTGAATCAATATTGCTTTACTTACAAGTTTCTCATGCATATTAAACTACTAACTTTCTTATAAGTTCATTTAAAAATCAGAAACAGATGCTGCAGGCCTTCAAAAAATGAAACATGCGCGTAGCTTTAAGTTTCAATGAGTTCCTAATTGTAATATGGAAAAGTTACTTGATGTGTACATTTCTGCCCCCTTAGCCAGTAGAGCATGCTGCCACGTGAAATGTATAAATTAAATAATGTTACAAAAGGATAACATTTTGAATAGTATAAGACAGGTCTCCTCAGCTGGGCTGAATTGCTGTAAATGACTGTGGTATCACAACTTAATTTCTTCCACGGGGGTTTTCTTGCTAGGCTGTCACTACAAAGCTCTGCATAATGAACCGAAAACTTAGGGATTCTCCGATTGCCTAAGTAAACATTACAAGGTTCTCGTTGCTCCTGCTGACCTACGTCGCGCTCATTTATCTTCACCCTCACGTCTAAAAAGGAAACAGATAATCATGTCCAATTTCTCCCTCGTACCTGCCAATCTTCACCTGCCCTTTGAAGGGTTGTGGATATGCCGAACCGGATGAATATAATCTAGTTACATCATTTATCTTGTATTAATAGTTACTAGGAAACTGCAGGTCTGTGGGAGCTCTAGATCCCATGGATCTTGCATACACAGGGTATTAACTGTAGAGGTAAAGAGATAATAGGTCCTGGCAAAGGGATGTTGAGTTGAGCCCTATCTAGAGCTGTGCTTGCAAATAAATAATTCAAGAAACTGCTTTGGACTTCACCTTTCTGCTCTTTGTTTGTTATTAAATATATTTATAAAATTTCTGTCATGCTTCTATCTAAAAATAGAAGTTGTAAAGGAAATACTCCCTGCCCGATCAGAGGGAACAATTAATGGATATCAGCATGTCTAAGCATGCATGAATACATATATGTTCTTAATGAGAAACAGAAAAATTATAATTAATCGTATTCAGTATTTTTGGTTTGAAATCTATTTTATAAAATATTGTTAATATAGCTAAGAAATTATCACAGTTTCAATATATTTATCTTTAAATATAGATTTTCTTCTTCAAAGCTCTCTGCTAGTGATTCAATGAACCTAGGGATCCATTGAAAATATACTGGATATAATTTTCCAGTGTTTTGTGGTAAACCTGGTACTTAACAACGGGAACCAAATCCGTTTCTCATTTGTTACATGCATTTCTGTACTCCAGTGATCTATAATAAAGAAAATTAACATTATCACATGATCAGAAGCATTAATAAAAGTAAAAGTATAACTGGAAGTGACTTCACGGGTCATCTAGTCCAACCCACTGATCAAGGCTACAGCATTTCAGACAGATTGCTATTCAGTCTTTCTTGAGGTGGCCTGGCTGACAGTGCATAAAGTCAGAAATTCCTTCCTAATTTCCATTCGCATGCACTGCCCCTTCATTTCAACGCATCAGAATAGGCCTCTTCCATCGCAGGAAATTGACTCTTCCCTTTCCATGGCAGTTGTTTAAATATCCAAAGATTCTTGTCCTGTTTCCCTTCAGCCCTTTCTTCTGCCTTTGCGTAACCCTTCCTCGGAGTCCTAGCTTGCCAGCCCTGTTGTCCCCTTGGGAACTTCTCTGGCCAGAGCAACTCAAAAGCAGGTGAAGCCATCTTAAATCTCATAATAACCTTAAAAGTCTTGACTCTATGGATGGTACACCAACAGCGGAATTGAAAGATTGTTATTATTTTCCAGTCATAACAACAAAATGTTTTCTTCAATCCATTTTGACTTAAAAAATGATTCCAAGTGATTCTGTTTCCACCCAAAAAAAGTTAATACAGACCATATGTTTGCAGCCAAC
This sequence comes from Oxyrhabdium leporinum, assembly GCA_032468155.1. Taxonomy (NCBI): domain Eukaryota; kingdom Metazoa; phylum Chordata; class Lepidosauria; order Squamata; family Cyclocoridae; genus Oxyrhabdium; species Oxyrhabdium leporinum. The sequence continues at coordinate 21,673 of JANHFL010004974.1, forward strand.
CAGCACAAATATAACAAGGTAATAATTTAAATGTAGTTTTGGTGGTTTTAAAGACGTGATTTAGAAAACAGATCAGAAATGGTATGATATCATAAAGTAGCTAACGGTCACAGGATTTATTGTGAGAGAACTCTTTTATTGAAATGTATCTGGAAATTTAAGAAGGGAAACTAAAAAGTAGTAAGAAAGCAAAAAATAAACCCGGTGAGTCCCTTCAAATAAGGTAAAGTGAATCTTTTGGTACAGAGGATATAATTCTGTCTTGATGTTTTGTTTTTTAATTATGCCCTACAGGTTAAAGAATGGTTATGTTTAACCTGCCAGATGCAAAGAGCTTTAGGTGGGGACTTAGCTCCTGTTCACAGCTCTGGACCTTCGGTACCCAAGCAAGAAACTCCAGCCAAAGCAGCTTCCCAACCGCAGCCAGCAACGAAGAAGAAAGAAACTGCTCTAAAACATGAGGCGATAAAGTCCTTGCAGCAGAAACAGCCCCTAACACAAGCAAAGCAGCCTGCTCTGCCCAGTTCTTCCCCTGCTAAAACAGAGGCTCTTCCTGCCGATCCCAAGCTGGCAGAATCTACCCCGAAGTCCGGCCAGGCCAAGCTGTCAGGAAGCAAGGATAAACAAAAGCAACCTAGTCCTCAGAAACCCCCAAGCGATGCCGCAACTAAACCTTCACAATCGGATTCCAAACAAAATGGCACCAAGCCTTTACTCACTGAACATAAAGCGGAACACCTTCGGAGGTCAGAAGGTGACAAGCTGCCCCAAGTCCAACGTGCATCTGTTGATAAAATGGCCACCCCAGATTGCAAAACGTTAGCTCAAGTGTTTTCTCAAAAGTCTGAAACAAAACTTAGTTCTCAGCTGGGAACCGATTTAAATGCTAAGGTCCAAAAGGAAGCTGAGACAGCAGGAGTAAAAGAATCTTCCATGAAAATCCAGCCCCAGATGAATCCCAAACCAGATGCCAAACCGACTCCAAAAGGTCCACAAGCCTCAATGGGCGTGAAGCCCAGCCAAGCCCGACCTCAGGCCCAGGTCCAACCGCCTCCGAAGGCACCGGAGCAAGCCAAGCGTTTCGGCCTTCACGCAGGAGGTGATGCTCCCAAGTCGCTTCCCGCAGCCCCTCCAGAAACAGTCACCGGGAAGCTGTTTGGATTTGGGGCTTCGATTTTCAGCCAGGCTTCCAATTTGATCACCACAGCAGGCCAGCCAGGAGCTCAGGCACCGGGACCTGCCCCTTCGACCCCCTCCAAGCAGCCCCCTCCTCCGGCCCTGCAAAAAGACCCCCCTCCATCTCCGAAGGTGGCACCTGCGAAGAAGGAAGCAAAGCCTCCTGTGGCAGAAAAGCCCCCCCCAAAGGAAGCCGGCCAGGCGGAGACCGAGAAGAAGCCATCGCCTGCCCAGGCCTCCCAGGACCCTGGTGGAGCTGGCAGAGGAAAGAGGGCAGAGCCACCGGAAGCGCCCCAGGGGCCCCCTCCGGCCTCCCTGTGTCCTCTATGCAAAACTGGCCTGAATGTGGGGTCTGCAGACCCTCCAAATTACAACAGGTGCACAGAGTGCAGGACTGTGGTGTGCAGCCTCTGTGGATTTAATCCAACACCCCATATCACAGAGGTAGGTAGGCGCAGCTCTCTTCTACTCCACTGTGGTTGTGATCCGTTGATCCTCCCCCCCCCCCCCAAATCCATGCGTATCAATTATTTGACCCCTTCCTAGTCTGAGAGAAACGACTCAGGTGGTTTGGTTAAAAGCTTATTGTGTACCATATGCAGTGCTTTTTTTCCCTAGCATTCATCCCCTATATTACTTGTATTTGAACAATGGAGCACGTTTTAAGTAATTTGTTGCCTTGGAATAAATTGCTGATGCTTTATATATATCATAGTTTATAGTCTATGATATATCTTCCTAGATTAAGCACCTTCATTTAGTCAATGTTGGTTTTAACTGCATATTAAATGTGTACTTTCTTTGCATATTTACAACAATGGTTAGTTCTTGAGGTATTTCTTATTGTCAAGAGTTTCTTGGGGATAGTCTGCCTCTGAATGAAAAATGCCTCTGACTTTGAGCAGTAAGAGCACTTCTGATTTGGGGGGGGCGGGCGCAATTCATTTAAAGTCAGTGTGCATATTTTGTAGAAGAAAAGGGAGAGTGGCTGACTTCTAGGTTAGACTCTGCTCTAATTCCTTGCATGCGTCTTCACAGATGTGCCAGTGAAATATAATCCTCAATAACCATTCATTTGTTTTATTTCAGCTTTGAGTTCTCTTCCAAGTTTAAAGCTGAAAATATAAAATTTTATCTTTGAAAACAAAAGGAGACATTATAATATAGACAATAAAAGTTAAAATCTTTTTCAAATTCCTGGTGTCTTGCAGGGCACACCTTTGTAGTTTTCTTGACAACAATATAAACATGCAGACAGCCCTCGCACCGCAGCCACTTATTCCACAGTCACCCAGGATAAAGCAGGGCTGAATGAGGGGGATTTACAATCCGCCCTCAGAGTTGTGCGGTTCAACATCCCCACCGTCATGTGGTTGCAATTCAGTGCTCTTGGAAATCAATTTGCAATTACAACACAGTCACGTGACTGCCGTTTGTGAGCTTCCCACAAGCAGAGTCAATAGGGAAGCTGTCAGGAGGTTGGGAGTCGTTGCTGCACATCGCTCCGCCCCCCCCCCCCGCACTGTTTCTC
>JANHFL010004975.1:15520-27122 GCA_032468155.1 Oxyrhabdium leporinum
TTGGGCTAATCACCAGGAGACTGGGAGTTCTAGTCCTGCCTCAGGCATGAAAGCTGGCTGGGTGACTTTCGGCCAATCACCAGGAGACTGGGAGTTCTAGTCCTGCCTCAGGCATGAAAGCTGGCTGGGTGACTGGGCCAATCACCACGAGATGGTGAGTTCTAGTCCTGCCCTATGCTTGAAAGCCAGCTGGGTGACTTTGGGCCAGTCATCCTCTCTGCCTTAGGAAAGAAGCAAACAAACCACTTCTGAAATCTTGCTAAGAAAATTGTGGAAACGTGGTCAAACAGTCATCACGCCTCAGTGAAGGCACTAAAAAGAGGGGGGAAAAACCAACTCCAAAACAAGCTTCTTTCCTTGCTTTGTTTATAAAGAAAGAAAGTCATGCACTTCCTGGTAATAAGTAAACCAATGCTTTTTGAAACTTCTCTCTGTTTGACATGGCTGATCTCCGTTTTGGCCGTTGCATCGGATTAATTAAGACTCCACTGGTCACATGCAAAACCTTCACCTCTTGTTCCCTGACCTGAAGGCTTATCGGAACGGGCTTGTCTGAATTTCTGTCCAAGTTCTTGCAACCCTTCGCTGTTTATTTTTCTACCCTGGGTGGAGTTTTGAGACACAAAGGCACTAAGGGAAAGTTCATCGGCCTAGTGCGAAACATGGCAATGTGGGCGGCGCATTGGATTGTTTGCAAAGGACTGTGTTCCTTCCCTGGAAATTTCCCTGGAGCATTTGTGTGGGAAGATGGGATATGCTGTGAGTTATGGGGTTTTAAAGCTACAGGCTCATTGTTTTGGAAAGTTGTTTCTGGGTCTCTTTTTTCAACCCCAAACATCTCTCCCTTCGTTGCAGCTTTTTTTGAAAAATGGTATTGATAAAACACCTGATGGATTTCATTTAATCATTACACAAGGTTAAAGTCTAAAGCGGAGGAATCCAACCTTGGCAACTTTGAGACTTGTGGATTTCAACTCCCGGAATTCCCCATCCAGCCACAGTGGCTGGGGAATTCTGGGAGTTGAAGTCCACAGGTCTTCAAGTTGCCAAGATTGGACATCCCCGATTTATGGAGTTACAGAGTTTAAAGTCTTAGTGTGATCCCAATGAATGTCTATGAAAAAGTCTCTGGATATTGTTTATTTCTGGGTGCAGATAATCCTCAATTTACAACCACAGTTGAGACCAGACCTTCCTTCGCTAAGTGATGCAATCAGTGAGTTGTGTCTGGTTTTATGGTTTCTTTGCCATGGTTGTTAAGTGAATCTGGCTTCCCCCCTTGACTTTGCTTACTAGAAACCCCCTGGGAGGGGAATAAAATGGGACAAAACTCGCTTTACAACTGCCTTGTTTAGCAACAGAAATTTTGGGTCCCAATAGTGGCTGTAATTTGAAGACTACTGTAACAATATTTTGGCTAACATGGTGCCTTGTCTTCTCCTCCAGGACGGTTGGGTTCCACCTCCAGTAACAGCTCCTGTGGAAGTGCTGAGTACTCTGGAGAAGTCATCCCGCACCATCCAGGTCAGTATTTTATAGAATGTCAAAATTCATTCTTGCTTTTAGTTGAAGGCCTTTGCAAGTCAAATTCCTTGATTTAATGTACTAAGATGACCGGAAGAATGTCAATGGAAGGGAATGTTTACTAAATGGTGGATAGAATTTTGCGCATAGGTATCATGAGTGCAAATTGTGTGAATGTTGACTGGACTAAATCACCATGCGGCACACTGGGTCTGTCTTTTGGGGTGAAATCTGTCATTGCTTGAAATTTGTCTCTTAAATCCATAGTCCGTTAAATCCATAGTCTGTTGAATCAACATGCTTGTTCTTCTCATATGACTAAAGACTTTTAAATCCTTTTTATGACGCTTTATGATAATTTATTACCAGGAAATTGGGTTACTCTCTAGAGTGGACCTTGGATTGGATTGGTTTGCACTCCTGTTGTGCTATGAAGCATTGCATTTTGATTGCTTGTCTTGTAGTATTCTCTTCTCCATTTTGAATTTGGGTGAGCTGAGACCTAGGTGTCCTACTTAAGCAGGACTAAGTTGGTTAAGACTAAGTTGTTTGTATTCAGACTCGCCAACAAAGTGGCTGAGATTTTCAGTAGCCAGTTCTAATCCAATGCCTGTAAACTAGGCGTTTACAGTCTTTTTGTTCTCTATTAGAGAGCTTTTTGGTCCCTATAAAGTTCAGAGGTGAGCATGTTGATTCAGTACACTCTTAACACTCTACCTTCTTAGCTATTTATTCTGACTTTGCTGTGCAAGGTGCATGAACATCTAAGCACACACTTTTTTGCTTGCATGTGAAAAGATGACTCCACGGAGAAAAGCTGAAGTATACAGGGAATCCTCGACTTATGACCGGTCATTTAGTTCAAAGTTATGGTGGACTTCCTGGGTGTATCTATGATCTAAACTCAAAAGTTCCAACAATTTCCCCACTGCACCCCAGAGATCATTTGACCACACTTTGAGCGCTCAGCAACCGGGACGCGTTTACAGCTATTTGCAGCGTCCTGCAGTCATTTGACCACATTTTATGACAATTTTCCTGAAAACCAGCATCTACTGCTGGGTTTTGGCAAAATCATGCCCATAGCAAAGTATGGGTTCACTTAGTGACTCCAGGTTGTTTAACAAGCATGGTGATTCTCTTAACAACCGCCACAAAAAAACAGTAAAATTGGGTCAGTCTCACGAGTTATGATCCTGATGGGCAGATTTCATTGGAAGACTATCTGTAACTTGGGTTCCAGGGCCCATGACCAATTTCAGTAAACTATTGAGTTGGATGGCATAGCGGCGTGGTGACCTAGTGGTGAAGATGCTCACCTCCCACTCAGAAGCTTGAGAGTTCAATTCTAGGTAGGGCAGATATTTCTCTCCTAGAACAAGGGGGGAAAAATCTGCTGTGAACTCTGTGTAGGTGTCAGGAAGGGCATCAGGCCAATAAATGCTCAGCTCTGACCAGTTGTCCCAACTCTTCCCAAATTAAGGGACTATGGGGTTGTAAAAAGAAAAAAAAAGGTTGGATGGCATGTCATTTTCCATTGAAATAGGAGAATTTGGAGGGAAGTAAATCCACCTGAATTTTCTGCTGGCTTTGCACATCTGATTTGGTTTTGGTTGAAGAGGAAGGAGATTCTAGCCAAATTCAAAGAAGATGCAAAATTGACTTCCTGCCATTTGGGTGCAGCTGATGAGCTGGTCTCAGCCCCTTCTTTGGCCAAAACATTACATCCATCAGCGATTTTATGGTGCTGACTCTTTTGTTAACCCTTTCTTTTGCTAAAGAAGGAAATGGAAATGGCCTTGTGTGGTTAACATTAATTGGCAGGAGAGTAAATAATTCAAAATAGCTTCAGTTCTTTCACTTAGTGTTATCTAAGGCAAGAAGGATGGATCTAAGAAAGTTTGAGCATAAGCAAAAAAAAAAATCTCATTGGCAGAGATTTTGCTGGCTGGCCTTCTCTAAATTAAACCGAAGCCCGACATGCTGTAGAAATATTTCATTCTGCAGTCATCTCTTTTCTCCTGTATGTTCACTCTAGTCAAAAAGGAGAGTATAGATAATCCTCACTTTGCAACCATAATAGAGTCCTCCAATTACAATTGTAAAGCCAGTTGTCACATGACGACCTGATTGTACGATCTTTTTTTGTGGCAGTCATTAATCAAACATCAGGTCATTAACTGAACCCTTTGTTCATCTTTACCAAAACCTAAAAATAAAAACTGGCTTCTGCTATGTAAATAAAGTCAAGTGAGCATAAATGCGGGCTGGTTTATGAGCACCCAAAATGCAGTCACATAACTGCAGGCGGCTGCTTTCAAAACTTTGGAAATGAGTTGTAAGTACCTATGGGCAGTCCGTTGTAAGTTTGAACAGTTGTTATGTGACCAGTCGTAAGTTGAGGACTACCTGCAATCTAGAACCAAGAAGACCCATTGTAAATCCATTCTTAGTGCAGGAAGTAGTACACTTTGAGTAATTTTGTGCCAGTCACTATCTCTGTCAAACCAGTGTATCCTACCAGGGTGAGGTGGTAAGAACAGTAGGAGGATTACCTGTGCCACTTGAGTTTCTAGATTAGGGATCTCCAATCTTGGCAACTTTACAATTTATGGACTTCAACTTCCAGAATTCCTCGGCCAGCATGGCTGACTGAGGAATTCTGGGAATTGAAGTCCGCAAGTCTTAAAAGTTGCCACTTGTTGGAGAGCCCTGTTCTAGAGGAACGGAAGGCTCTAAATTAAATTAAATATTCAATAAGACAAACTGGTCTCTAAACTAAACAACTTTCCTGTTTCTGATAACTAGTTTTTGTTTTTGTTTTCCTTTCCTTGTAGGTCTTCCCAAGTCTGATCCTGGACACTGGTGGGCTAGTTTTTTCTTTGGAAAACACACCCATCCAGTGATGACACCTGTGTCCGAATCTCCAGAGAAGTAAGTGAGCTGGGATTAGACCAGGGTTTCTCAACCTTGACAACTTTAAAAGGGGTGGACTTCAACTCCCAGAATTCCCCAGTCCTCTGGTGGGGGGGTGGCTTGGAGGAGATGACGATGCTGGAAAAAAGGCCCAGTCCTCCCACTTAAAACCTTTCCACCACCCCCTGAAGTTGTGTTTGAGCAATTATGATTTGCAACCATTTTTGCTGGTTTCTAGCCACCACCCCCCAAAAAAAGTTCCATTCCGAAAAATGGGCTTGTGATTTGTGCTTAATAACCACAGATTCACTTAATGACCATGATGGTTCACATCATGGTCATCATTAAATCATATCCGGCTTAACATATGACCACAATGACTTAACAACAGAAATTCCAGTCCCAATTGTGATCGTAAGTTGAGGACTACCTGGGTGGGATAATTTTAACATGTGAGTCGGGTGAACATGTGTTGTGGCCTGTCGGCCACCAGCCCCTCCGGCAGCCAAATCAGAGGAGGAGGTGTGGGAGTCAGGGTCAGCATCAGGGCAACCTGAGAGCTCTGAGGGGGAAGAGGGAATGGAGCTGGCAGAAAGAGAGACAGACAGAGGCGGAGCCTGGACCACCCGTCAGCCCTCAGATGGAGAGTCAGCAGCCCCCAGGTCTGAAGGTGGCTGATGAGGAAGAGGAGGAACAGCTGAGTCCAGTGCCTGACGTGCAGCTGTGCAGAAGGCAGAGGAGAGGAGAGCAGTGGAAATCTATGGGCCGATCCTTGGGATGAGAGAGCCACTGCTGCTAGCGAAGCCCCACTCTAGCTCTGGGGATAAAAGGCAGGGGGCGGAGATGAATAGGTATGGCAGACAACTATTCATCTTCCGGCCAGACTTGTTAGCTTGTGACAGAAACTTTTTGCCGGGGTTGCCAGCATTCCTAATAAAGGAATCTTTTGAATTCACATCAGAGGATTTGTCGTGTTTGGGAAGCTGGGTCAGAACAACATGGCAGAATGGAGTTGTAAGTTGTAATGTAAGCAGTACATAATGGAGTTATAGCTGAAAAGTAACATGCTCTTACCTGGGCTCTCTTTACAGCTCAGGAACCTTCCAGGTAGCCAATGGCATGATCACTTGTGACCTGGCCCAGGAAGTCATGAGGAAGCGCCACGCCAGTGAACCCAGCAAGTCTAGCTCGGGTCCCACAGTGTGAGGAAGGCCGGCGTTCAACAGCTGACGCTTCTGATTCGACTGCTAGGGGCTACAGCCCATTTTCCACTCCCCTTCCCTGTAGACTAGTTTAGGCTGCTTCTGAGTACAATTAATTTAGACGTAGGGTTTTTATAAAAACGAAAATGACAACTATAAATATATATATATATTCCACACACACCATTCTTTTCTACTCACTTGGGGATCAACACAACTACGTCTTTTTTTCCACACCGTCGCCTTGATAACGCGTTTTTCTTTCGTTTTGTACTTGTTGAATGGGAACTAATAAAGATCTGAGCAGCCTTTTAAACTGCTGGCATCTGTTGTGAATTCTTGTGAACTCGAGATTAAATCGTGGTTAGGGTTAGCATTTTTTAAGAGAGTCACCGAGTCTTGGTTTCTACCAAAAGTTCCAAAGTGCATGACAAGCGGCATCGCAACAAGCCATACATGCTTGTTTTTATTGAATGCTGGTTTGTTTATTTTGGAGGCTGTTAATTCCCTGCTGGAGAAGAATTTGGACATCAATAAATGTTGTTCTAAGCCTGGAGTGAAAACAATCCTATTCATGAACCTAGGATCCCTTATTGAACTGGATGCCTCTAAACTGAATTAAACCATTTGAAAAGGGTTTTGCCTATATATAAAAATACTTTTAAAATTAGACACAGGAAACTGAATCAGCCATTTAAAATGAAGGATGGTGCTGCTGCAACTTCTTAGTTCCCCTTGAGCTCTTGGTGACTTTCGGTACCAAATCGAATCATTGAATGGAGAATCCATGTCGTTTAGTAGTTAAGGCTCCAGGCTAGACACCAGGAGGTTGTGAGTTCTAGTCCTGCCTTAGGCATAAACGTGGCTGGGTGACTGGACCAATCACCAGGAGTCTAGGAGTTGTAGTCCTGCCTTAGGCACAAAACCAGCAGGGTGACTGGGCTAGTCCTTCAGCCCAATCCAGCTCAAAGGTGTGGGGAGAAAATAGGAGGAAGGAGTATTAGGTATGTTCACCACCTTGACTTGTTTATAGAAATCAAGGCGGAGTATAAATAAACCTGGATCGGTGGGGGCCTCAGACTGTGATGGTGGTTCTCCATTCTCCATGACCAGTTCTAGTCTGTTGACAGATGGGTTGAAGTCCATCCTGAAGCTCCTGGTTTGTAGGGCGCCTCAGAGCTCCACGTTCTCATATGTCTTGTTTACCATCTACAATGAACCTGTTGGACAAGGTCATCCATCAACATGGGGTCAGGGGCCATCAATAGGATGATTCCTTGCTGTCCGTTTTGACCTCTGGTTGCCAAGTGATGCTGCTGAGGTTTTGTATGATTACCTGAAGGCTGTTCAGGTCTGGATGAAAAGGAACATGTTTAAGCTCAACCTTGATGAGACGAATTGGATGCGTGTTCCAGGTTCTCCCTCCGCCTCAGACTTTGCATCTTTAGTTCTGAGTGAAGTAGCGTTTCCGGAAAAAAAGCAAACTAGTGTTTAATTTGGAGGTCCTCCTGGACTTACAGCTCCTATCCAAAGCCAAAAAGCAGCAGCGGCCAAGAGACACCATTGTCCAGGTGGTTCTAGAAGTCCCTCAATCCATCCATGTGGTCTATTGCAACATAAATTGCATGGGGCTGTTTTTGAGGCCCATCCAAAACTACATCTCCAGAATGCAACAATGCAAATGCTGTGAGTGTATCTTCCTATATAGGCAGTTGTCTACTTACAAACTTTCGTTCAATGACCGAAGTTACAAAGGCACCGAAAAAAAGGTGACTTATGACCATTTTTCACACTTGATGATCGTTGCAGCATCCCCACATGATTTAAGTTTGGACGCTTGGCAATTGGCTCATATTTATGAGGGCTGCAGTGTGCTGGTCATTTGATCATCTTTTGTGACCTTCTGACCAGCAAAGCAGAGCCCTGTGAGCAGAGCCATCTAGACACTTGATAAAAGAGCGCGACGTGGTTTAGTAAATCTTCCAAACGTGAGGTTAGCTGGCCATACCGGTGATCAATATAGAAACAAATTGCGATTGCTTTTTTTGGTTTTCTTGTCTGTCTGCTGGCTTGGGAGTCTCCCATCCCAGCGTTAAAACGGCCTGACCCAACTTCTGAGCCCAAACATGGTCAGCAACAGAGTGCCACCTGCTGAAACCTGTATACTTACAACAAAGTATCTACTACCGGTACTTGCAATACAGTATACCCTGCATAGTCTTATTTCCTTTTAGACTTGAAAATAAGCACTGGGGCTTATTTTCGAGGAGGGTCTTACTTTTTTTCGAGGTGCAGCAGGCCAGACTCGATGAGCTGGACGTGCTATGGACGCACCGGAGCTGCCCGGGAGGAGAAGAAGAATGCGCCGGAGCCCAAATGCTGGGCCTTGCCGGACTCAGAAGCCGGGGATCCTGCAGGCATCCCGGGCATATAAAGGCCGCAAAAATCCCCGGGCTGCTTGCAACTCGAGCGAGCTGTGAGCAGGAGTCGCCGTACCACCTGGAGGTTTCTCATACCGGCGCAGCCTCTTGGAGCAGGAAAGGACCCTGCAAGGCTTGTTGTGGCATTGCACTCACGAAAGGCAGCACCTCCATGAGCTTCATCGTAGCAGTGCAGCTGGCATCCTGCCGTGAGCGACTGTGCCGGTGTGTCCAAACTGGAGCCTTTTTTACGAACGGCAGGAAAATGGGGAGGGGGATTTTCCTGCCTGTCATCTATTCCTCAAGCTCCCTCTCCCTTTTTTCCTGCCTTTCGCAAAAATGGCTCCACTCCGAGCCTTCAGCATATCACAGGACCCTGCAAGCTCCCCCCTCCCCATGCCCACACCGCCACTCGTGTTGGCCATGCCCATACCCCCCGGGGCTTATTTTCGGGGTGGGGTAATATTAGGCCCACCCTTTAAAAAATAAGGATTGGGCTTATTATTGGGGTAGGTTGTGTTTTCGGAAAAACAGGGTAGTTAATAAATATTTAAGGTAGTCCTTGACTTAAAACTATTTATTTAGTGACCAAAGTTACAAGGGTCCCCCAAAAAGGTGACTTATGACTGTTTTTCACACAGTTGCAGCACCCCCTTTAGTCACGTGATCAAAATTCAGAGGCTTGGCAACTGGCATATATTTATGACATTTGCAGTGTCCAGGGTCATGTGATCAGCTTTTGTGATCTTCTGAAAAGCAAACTCATTAAGGAAGCCAGATTCATTTAACAACAGTGTTACAACTGAACAACTGTGGTAAGGTTGTAAAATGGAGCAAAACTCACTCAACAATTGCCTTGCTTAGCAATAGGCATGTTGGGCTCAATTGTAAGTCGAGGACTACCTGTACTGTTGCTAGGCAGCTTTGGGAAGGGCTTGGGGTTCCATCCAAGCTAAACATACTCTGAAATCAACGCAGCTCCAAGTAGCTACACAGCCACAAACATACAGTTGTAACCCTTCAGCCTGCTGGCACATTTTCAGTTGCTGTAGGCTAATCATCTGTAATAGACTTACACATTTTTTCCTGGACCCTACCATTCCTTTATACGTTTTTTTTCCTATTCTATTTCTGGCCTTGCAGACTCCTGAGTTTCCACCCATCAACTACTGGAGTTTTCCCCAGCCAAAGCTTTGGCATCGAGAAAGGACACCCCACCCGTCCATTCGCAAGGTCTTACTTCAGTTTATATGTGCTTATTCATTGCTAGGAAGTGGGTTGGGCTTTGAATGGGGAAAGACTGATCCAATAGTCAGAAAGAGTCTGAAGTCTCAGGGGGAAGCCCCAGGAGATGGATTTTTCCCATCTAGGATACTTTTCTTAAATCGGTCTGCTTTTGATGGTTTTCCCCTCCACATTCATTACTCATTGTTTGCATGTTATGGTACTTGTAATCTTGATTATGTGACATCAAGCTGTTTTTGACTCTTAGTCACCACTTAGGTAGATAATCTCCATAATGAGAAGTCCATCTTCTGGTCTTTCAAGTCTTCTAATGGTGTCCCCATCTCTACTGTGACTGAGTCCATCCACAACTATGTGCCATCAAGTTTGGGTTTTTTTACTCTTAGTACCACATAGGTAGATGTTCTCCATGATAAGATGTCCCTCACCTGGTCTTTCAGGTCTTCTAATGGTGTCCCCATCTCTACTGTACCTGAGTCCATCCACCTTGCTGCTGATGTTCCTTTCTTTTTCCTTCCACCTTTCCCAGCACTGTGGATGTATCAAAGGAGCTCAATCTTCCCACTGATTGAGTATGTACCGTCAAGTCAATGTTGACTCTTAGTGACCTTATAGATCAATCTTCTCCATGATGACCTTCCCCTAGCCTGGTCCTTCAGATCTTCCAATGGTAGTACACCCATGACCATTGTAATTGACTCCATACACCTGGCTCCTGGTCATCCTCTTCTTCTCTTCCCCTTCCTCTTTTTCCAGCATTGGAGCCTTCTCCAAAAAGCTGGATCATCTGCTAGTTTGGAGAATCCTTCTATATGCTTGAATGCTTAGAAGACCCAGAAGGATTTGGCACCAAGGATATAAATTATAATACAGAATAATAGAATTGGAAGGAACCTTGGTGGTCTGTGAGTCCAGCCCCCTGCCCAAGCATGACACTCTATACCATTCCAAACAAATGGCTGTCCAATCTCTTCTTAAAACCTCCAGGGATGGAGCATCCACAAGGCCAGCTGTTCCACTGGATAATTGTTCTCACTGTCAGGAACTTTCTCCTTAGTTCTAGGTTGGTTCTGTCTTCAATTGTTTTCCACCCATTGCTTGTTTTCATTGCTTCTTGTCTTGCCTCCAGGTGCTTTGGAGAATAGGATGACCCCCTCTTCTTTGGGGCAGCCCCTCAAATATTGGAAGATGCTATCATGTTACCCCTATTCCTTCTCTTTGTTAGACTAGACATATATAGTTCTCTCCATCGTTCATCATATGGTTCAGCCTCCAGTCAGCCCCATAATCGTCTTAGAAATGACAATCTCCTAAAGTTTTTTTGGGGGGTTGGGATGAGATTGAAGTGGTTCCCAAATCTGGAGTTGCAGAGGAATGGGAAAAGCCATGTAAAGTCGTCAAAGTGGGATTGGAAACACATTAAAGCTCAAAATAAGAACCAGCGTCTGAGATTTAACACACTTCAGATGTCTTAAAGCATGTTTTTGTATTCCAGAGAGAAAGCTAAAAATTGCCTCCCTGCCCATTTCTGAGCCAAAAATCTAAACTTGTTCCAGTCAAAGCACAAAACTGCCAGCCAAACGATACAGCTGTCTTGAATTCATAACAGTTGGAGTCTGAATAAAACATTTGTTTATTAATTATTATGAATTACTTACTCCGGTTTATATGCAGCTCCTTTTCTGAAGTCTCTGGCTTACCGCAGAGCGTTACAAATTAGGTTTGAAACTATAAGAATAAAAGAACCAATTAAATAACACACGAAACAACTAACTCAATGCAGCTCCAGTTGGCTCTCTGGGCTTGTCAGATAGACCATAGGAGACACACAGCCCTGGATGACAGCCAGGAATTAATTAGGAAGATACTCAAATTAATTTCAAGCAAACTTTGTTATATGGAGACCTGAAAAATTCATAGTGCAACAAAACTTTACTGGCTATGACGTACATTTGTTTTCTCACACACTTACACACTCATAGCTACTGAGGCTGAGCCACATCCTTCTCAGCTAAGGTGCCAGAACCTAGTTAGAGGGACAATTGTTAAAGTGGGTGGGTTTCAGGATCCCTGTGATTCCCCAAAGTCCTTGCTTTAGATAAGGAGGAAGAGGAGGAGGAGGAGAAAGAAAAAAAGGAAAGAAGGAGAAGGAAAAGAGGATGGAAAAGAGGAGGAGTGAAGGTGAAGGAAGGAGAAAGAGAAGCAAAAGAGAGGGAAGGTGGGGGGGCAGGGAAGAGGAGGAGGAGGAGGAGGAGGAGGAGGAGGAGGAGGAAGAAGAAGAAGAAGAAGAAGAAG